>JANIJI010000065.1:12022500-12227500 GCA_024500535.1 Leptonema lineaticorne
TAAAACTGCGTCCCCACATTGGCTTTTTGAGTTTGTCGAATAGCCAGAAGTCGCAAGGTGCCAAATCAGGCGAATACAGTGATTGCGAAACGATATTAATCGTTGCAATGCTGTATGACATGGTGTATTATCGTGATGAAAGAACACGGAGATAATTAAATATTTTAACAAACAGACATTAATTTAAAACACTGATTATATAATATATTTTTATGCTTTAAAAGAATTTATTTATCGATATTTAATTATATTTAAAATATTTTTTATTTTTTTTTAGTTTGTAATTACAATAGTAATTATAATGCTTCCTATGATAAAAAAAACACAATAATTCAACTGATATAAATGAACTGCGCTTTTTGGACTTTACTTTTTATTCGATTACTTTAAAATATTATAGTTAAAATTGTGCAAAACATTGACTTTTAAAATAATTACTGCAATGCATTATAACGTTTCGATTTTGTAATATTCGTTTAGTTTCATTTTCGTCACGCATCAAAAAACTCGTCTATTCAATTAAATTTAAAAAAAATCATGAAATTTCTTTTATACTATTTATACGTATCGTATTTTATTTTTTCTATGATTAAATGTGCTAAAATAATCGGCCTATTTCCCGTACCTTCTGTGAGTCATCAAATAGTTTTCGAACCATTAATGTCAACGTTGGCTAATAAAGGTCACATTGTCACAATATTAACACCAAATCCAACGTTATATTCTAAAAATATTAAAAGTTTAATCACGATCGACGTTCATAATGTATCATATAAAATATGGAACGATCATTTTATAAATGATAAAATCATAGATAGAAAACAATCTGAAATCGATTTCTATAGAAATTTTTATAATATTGTGATAAAAATTTTCGAAGAACAATCGAAAAATTCGCATATGCAAGAATTATTAAAAAAAAATTCAGAAAAAAATAAATTCGATTTGTGCTTTTTTGAATCGGTTGTGCCAGTTATTTTACCGTTGAAAGATCATTTTAAATGTAATATCATATTGATATCATCGTTTTCTGCATCGGTGAATAATTTCATGGCATTCGATAGTCCGACAAATCCGATAGCTTATCCACAATTAACATCACGAAATATGGACGATTTGAACTTTTTGCAAAGATTTTATTTAATATATCAATATTTTACATGTATGTATTATTTAGAAACAGAAATATTACCTAAAAGTAACGATATAATAAAAAGAATATTAGAAAATAACACGAGATCGATAGAAATGATTAATAAAGAAATTGACATGATGTTCTTGAATATTCATCCGATTCTTGATCATGTCAGACCGATAGTTCCTGGAATCGTCTACCTAGGAAGTATTCATATCAAAGAAAAAAACTATCTAACATCTGTAAGTATTATATATTATAATATTATACTACTGTGATCAAAAAGTAAGATGAAATTCTTATTTAAAACTCTCGGGCATTAAGAAGATAAATTGTATTTTTTTTTCAAAAGTTGATAGGACTGTCTGTAACATTTGCCAAACGTTTATTTGTTAAAAGGTTTAATTATCTCCGAGTTAAAAGTGTTTTTACAACTCTTGATTGTCATATTGCATTGGTTCTTCGCGACTTTTTTGCCAAAAACTCGACTCATATCGTTCCGCAATCACCGTATTCACCTGAATAGGCTTCGTGCGACTTCTGGCTATTCAGCAAACTCAAAAGGTTAATACGACTACGCCGTTTGGACACGATTGAGGAGATAAAAACCGAATCTAAAAAGATCTTAAAGGTTATACCGGAAAAAGACTATTCCGACTTTTTTTGGCAAAAATGCGTTTTATCGAACGAGGATTACTTTGAGGGGGATAAAATTGATTTGGAAGAATAAATAAATAATTTACATGTTTTAAACAAATTCACCTTACTTTTTTATCACAATGTTATATTATTTTCACTTTATACATTATACTGCCAATTTTATTCAGCGGTCATTAAACTTTCAAAACTTGTTTCACATTAAAGTATCACAAAAAAAAGCATAATAAAATTCAATACTATGAAATAATATGAAATTCTAGAGAATCAATCATAATATATTTTGAAATTGGTTGAACATATTCCAAAAAAAAATTTTTTTTTTGTTATATAAAATTAAAAGATATTATTTGACTATATTTCTATCATCAAATATGTAAATTATTTTCAATTTATACTTAACTAGTTTAACAATAGTGACAGAAATGTCATATATATTTTTTAAAAGAATACGATATTTTCTAGTCGTAAATTACGATAAAGTCATCATAAATTAATTTGTAAAACGCATCGTTATCTAGAGTTAAAAGTCGCAACTATTTATTAGTTACAATTGTGAATCAAAAGAGGACAAACAACAGTTTGTTACTTGTTATTATTTTTATTTATTTTTTTAATCGAAAATGTTACTTCTTTATTTGATTTTAATATGTCATTTTACAACATATACAAACAGTGCTAAAATCATTGGAATATTTCCAATACCATCCATTAGTCATCAGACAGTTTTTAGATCATTGATGATAACTTTAGCTAAAAGAGGTCACGAAGTCATTATTCTGACAACAAATCCAAAAATTCTCGTCCCCGAAATTCCATCATTAACTCAAATTAACGTTCACGACACATCACATAATTTATGGAGAAAACGATTCGATTTCATTGAGCAAAAAGTGAAAAGAATCCCATACGTTGAATTATTAAAAAAATATTATATAACAACACTGACATTAGTAAAAAATCAGATATCACATCCGACGATGAAAAAAATGCTCGATAATCCGAATGTAAAGTTTGATATCTGTTTTATCGAATCCTTGGTTCCAATCGCTTTTCCGTTAAAAGATCGTTTTAACTGCAGTTTAATTCTTATATCATCACTTTCCGGATTATTTCATAATTTTATCGCATTCGCAAATCCCACAAATCCCATTTTATATCCGGACATTGGAACTAATCCATCTAGCGATATGAATTTTTGGCAAAGATTGGATATTGTTTATGAAGAAATTAAAAAAAGATATTATTATTATGTTGAATTGATTCCTATATTTGATAAATTTGCCAAAACATTATACGGAAAAAATGTTAGATCTATAAATGAAATAGAAGAAAATGCCGATTTAATATTTTTAAATGTTAATCCTATTTTAAATGAAATAAGACCGACAGTACCTGGAATTATTTATTTAGGAAGTTTACATATTGCATCTAATAACTCACTTCCAAATGTAAGTACAAATGAATTTATACAAGAAAAAAAATAGATTTTATAATATTTTATATTTTTAAATTATTTATTTCTTATGTATAATTCGACTTTTTTACATAGCATTGTGATCAAAAAATAATGTGAATTTATTTATAAAATATATCTTCTTTATTTAATCATCCAAATCAATATCATTCCCTTCAAAGTAATCGCCGTCCGATAAAACGCACTTTTGCCAACGCTTTTCCATTCCTCGAAACAGTCGGAATAGTCTTTTTACGATATAACCTTCAAGATCTTCTTCGATTTGATTTTTATCTCCTTAAAGATCTTATCAAAATGGCATCCTCGTATTGGTCTCTTGATTTTTACTGAATAGCCAGAAGTCGCACGGAGCCAAATCAGACAAATACGGTGGTTGCGAAACGATATGAGTCATTTCAATGCAATATGACATGGTGTATTATTGTGATGAAGGAACTCGGAGATAATTAAACCTTTTAACAAACAGACATTTGGCAAATGTTATAGACAGTCCTACCAACCTAGGAAAAAAATACAATTTACCTGTCTTCCTAATGCCCGGGAGTTTTAAATGACAATTTTACCATACTTTACGATCACAGTAGTATATAAATCACTGTGATTTGAACTGTTCTTAAATCAACAAGAACTTTGCCCACCACTGATTTATAGAATCCATTACGGTTTATTCATTCATAGTATTTTATTCGTCTCAACCAATTTATATAATGGTTAAATTGACCTAGCACAACAATAAACATATTCATATTAGAACTACATATTATAAATACGTCAACATTTCCTATTTCCTATCAGTTACAATCGCGAATTGAAACAGATCGAACGGTGTTTTTTGTCACATTTAAGAATTGTGATTATAATGCATTTTGTTTATATGATTTTAATATATTTATATCATCTCATATTTTACACGGAGAGTGCTAAAATTATCGGAGTATTTCCGATACCATCCGTCAGTCATCAAGTAGTTTTTAGACCATTAATGGCAACTTTAGCCAAAAAAGGACACGAAGTAATCACTTTAACTCCAAATCCAAAAAAATACGATCCCGTTATTTCGAACCTAACGCAAATTGACGTGCATGATTTTTCATATGATTTGTGGCGGAAAAATTTTAATTTTGCCCAACAAAAAGAAGAAAGTTTTTCATATGTTGACTTATTAAGGAAATATTATGTTTTATCTATGACTTTAGTAAAAAATCAGTTGTCGCATCCGATTATGACAAATTTACTCAATAATCCAAATGTAAAATTTGATATATGTTTTATTGAATCATTAGTTCCAATCGCATTTCCATTAAAGGATCGATTTAACTGCAGTTTAATTCTTATGTCATCACTTTCGGGTATATTTCATAATTTCATCGCATTCGCAAATCCCACAAATCCAATTTTATATCCGGACATTGGAACTAATCCATCAAGCGATATGAGTTTTATGCAAAGATTGGATATTGTATATGAGGAAATTAAAAAAAGATATTATTATTATATAGAATTTGTACCGATGTTTGACAAATTTGCGAAAACACTCTATGGAAAAAATATTAGATCTATAAATATAATCGAAAGAGATGCCGATTTAATGTTTTTAAATACAAATCCCATTCTTGGTGAAATAAGACCGACAGTTCCTGGAATAATTTATTTGGGAGGTTTAAACATTTTACCCTCTAATCCGCTGCCAAATGTAAGTAGAGATTATTTAATTCAAAAAATTTGAATTTTCATTATATTATGACCATTTATAACGCAATAATATTATCCCAGAACAAAATTAGATTTTCAGTTTTGTATATTATTTTTAAAATTTTATTTATACAAAATCACAAACACAGATAATCACTTTAATGTATAAATGTATATATATATATATATATATATATATATATATATATATATATATATATATATATATATATACTACAATGATCAAAAAGTAAGGTGAAATTGTCATTTTAAACTCCTAGATATAAAAAAACAGGTAAATTGTAATTATTTCCTAAATTGGTAAAACTGTTTACAAAATTTGGCAGGCGTCTATCGGCAAAAGGCTTAATTATCTCCAAGTTACACGTATTTTTACAATTCTTAGTTCCTTCATCACGATTATGTGCCATGTCTTAGTGCATTTGCAAAAAAATCGATTCATATCATTCCGCAATCATTGTATTCGCCTGATCTGGCTCCGTGTGACTTCTGGCTATTCAGTGAACTCGAAAGGTCAATGCAAAGACGCCTTTTTGACACGATTGAGGAGATAAAAATCAGAAAATCTTGAAGGCTATACCGGAAAAAAACTATTCCAAATGTTTTGAGGACTGGAAAAAGCATTAGATGAAATTGATTTGGAAAAATAAATAATGAATTTACATATTATAAACAAATTCACCTTACTTTTTGATCACAGTGTTATATATTATAACTATGGAGATAACAATTATTATGGTTTCAATTTCTGAAACAATTGTAGAATTCATATCTGCGTCATGATAAAAAATATCTATCTATCTATATATATATATATATATATATATATATATATATATATATATATATATATATATATATATATCATAATCTTGATCATTGATAATAAACGTCATACAGTCCAAATATTTTCAATCAAATATTTGTAAAAATATAATATTTTTAATATGCAGAATAAATAAAATTTTCAAAGAAATACTTAAAATAACATAATATCCGATAAGTAAACTCATTTCATTTCATTCCAAATATATTTTTTCTGAGTTTGGATGTCAAATATTTTATTTCATAAAATATGCATAATACAAAAATATCAAAATTTGACAATCTTTGTTCTTCATAGCAATGACTGACAGTCACTTGTTCAGTTTAATGATAACTATCGAGTGAAATAGCTGTGTCGTGATAACTTTTTATATAAATTTATGTTTCAACAATTATTGAAATATGTCTAAATTATTTATAATTTTTATAAATTTGTCAATTTTTCTCAATACTATTTACTGTGCGAGAATATTGGGATTATTTCCAATACCATCAATCAGTCATCAAAATTCATACAGACCACTAATGGAAACATTATCTGATAAAGGACATCAAGTAGTTACATTTACAACTCATCCAATAAAATATGTCAATAATGAACATCCAAATTTAACACAGATTTCTCCTGATAAAAATATTGTTAATATTTGGAAAGATAATTTAAACCTTGCAGTGGTACAAGAAAGATTTGGTTGGCTTAAATTTATGATCAGAACAAAAAATCTAATGAATGAATTTTACGAAAGAGTGCTGAATTCGTCCCAATTTCAAGATTTTATCAAAGATCAAAATCGAAATTTTGATTTATGCATTATAGCCGCATCGTCGCCAATATTTTTCGCTATAAAAGATAGATTCAATTGCAGTTTAATTCTAATATCTTCAACGGCTGCTCTTTCTAGTATATTTGAAGCTTTCGGAAATCCTACAAATCCTATCGCCTATCCGCCATTTTTATCGTTGAATTTAGAAAACGTAACTTTTAAACAAAGATTATTTAGTTCTCTAATAGATTGGTTGTTTCGATTAATTCAAAATTTACACTATCCTTTGGAATGTGATAAAATGGTTAAAAAATATTTTGGAGATGGTTACAGACCCATAATAGAAATACAAAATGATGCAGATATGTTGTTTATGAATGAAGGTTCAATTTTAGCAGGAAATAGACCCATTGTCTCAAATACGATATATTTTTTTGGAATGCACTTAAAACCCAATAAACCGTTGCCAGAAGTAAGAATGAATTTGTTAGTAAATAAATATGCTCTAAACACATTGATATATCATTTTTTTAATTATCTTCATTAATTACTAACGTTTGTTAATGTAACAATATTGAAAAAATATATTTTTTATTTTATCCAGGAATTAAAAACCATATTAGATAAAGCAACAAACGGTGCAATCTATCTAAGTTTAGGATCAAACGTAAAATCCATTCACTTATCACAAAGTAGAATTGATGCCTTTTTAGAAGCCTTTAAGGAACTATCATATACAGTTTTATGGAAATGGGAAAATGAAACGATGATCGGAAAACCCGACAACGTTTATATATCTAAATGGTATCCACAGCAAGACGTGTTGGGTGAATAAAAATTATGAAATATCCATCATTTCAAAAAAAATCTAATTCTTTTACTTGATAGACAAGTTAGTATATACGTTATAAATGATAAATGTTATCACTGATTTTATAAATATTTCTTCAGCTCATCCGAATATTAAAGTATTCATAACCCAAGGAGGTCAACAATCAATGGAAGAAGCCATTCACCATAAAGTCCCATTAATCGGAATGCCATTTATGGGCGATCAAGATTTAAATGTTAAAAAAATGATTAAATTTGGAATAGGAACAGAAATGGATTTACATACGCTATCTAAAGAAATTATAGTGTACAATATCAACAAAGTCATAAAAGATCCTAGGTAATAGGATCTCAATTTTCTTACTATTAATGATTTTTTTTTCTATAATTAATATCGAATTTCATTTCAGTTATCGTGAAAATATCGAAAAATTGTCTGATCTATTGGAAGATCAACCCCAAACGTCCATGGAAAGAGCTGTTTGGTGGACTGAATATGTCTTGAGACACAAAGGAGCCAAACATTTGAAATCACCGGCTACAAAAATTCCATTCTATCAATATTTCATGTTGGACATTATCGCGTTTGTCTCAGTTTGTATTATAATTACGATTACATTAACTGTAGTTTCCTGTCGTTTAATTTATAGAAAATTGTTCAAGAGCGCAAAAGATAAAGTAAAAACTTCATGAATACATTTTTAATTTTACTATTAAATAATAATAAATATTAAAATATTAATTTAATTGAAATAATCACTTCTAAACTATAAAAAAGTTTTTATATCGACAAAAATATTTTTTTTTATTTCGAAGAAAAATGTTTGATATTCTCTGATTTTAAACTACGAGTAGCCAATTATCATAATAATTGCTCTAAAAATGAGAATTGCGTGAGGTTATTAATTTCGTATATTTAACTAACAATTTACACGCATGAATTACAGAAAATACTTCATTTATAAAATTTTATATATTATATTTCATTCACATCACATTTATAACGTATCTCAAATATTGTAAATATAATTTTTATATATTTAAAATTATATTTATATATTCATCATAAAGTGTAATTTTACACAATACTAATTGTTTATTAAAAACAAACTGCCATTTTTTTACTTCAATATGAAATAAATATATATAATTTAATTATATCAGAATAAATTGTTCACACTTTTGTAATGGAGATAAAATTTAATTTAATTTTAAAACATTGTTTTTAATATAGTTAAGTTTAAAAATTTGTTTTATTATACAATATATAAATTGAAATTAAAATGATGTTTCATTTTTACAATAAATTTTCTAATTTACATACTGATTTATTAGTGGTGAATTGCTATAAAAATATTATTTCATATTAATTTATGATATTTATATAATAAATAAAAATTGATATATTTTAAAATTTCATCCTGAAGAACTTCAACTATATACAATCTCATATAATATTGCAGGTCACGTGATTCATTTGGTATAATGTGACCAACTTTTTTTTACAATAAAATACAATTTTACGATGACGTTTCAAAAAAAAAGACATTTAACAGGATACTTTGAAAAAATAATAAAATATAAAATTTACATTACATATATTTTATAATAAAAAAAATTAAACGTCATATTTGACACATCCTGTATACAACTTAAAATATATTATTCAATATTATTTTTATAATAATCACATTAATAATGATTATTATCACAAATATGTAATTTTTAATTATTTTTAAAATATTTTATTTATAATTAATAATATTCATTAAATTAATGTTAATAGGAATATGAACAAAATAAAATGATAGAATATTAGCTTTTTCAAAAAATTAAATACATATTTATACCTACCTTAATCAATATTAAATGTTACATAGACAAATGTAAAAAAAAAATATATATATTTTAATCAGTTATGTTTGTGAATCGTTTCAAGTTAATCGTCAGTTCTTTGTTATCCAATATCAGTACAAAATGATTTTTCGTATTATAATTTTCGTTTATTTTATCATTTCATTCACCAATAGTGCTAAAATAATCGGAATATTTCCCACACCTTCCATCAGTCATCAGTTGGTGTTCAGATCTGCAATGGAAGCGTTGGTCACAAGAGGTCACGAAATATTTGCTATGACCACAAATCCAATCATATATAATCGAGACATTGCAAATTTAACCATAATCGACGTGAATAACGTGTCGTACGAATTTTTACAAATTAATGCATTGCAAACGGAAGATCAAAAGTTAAACCTTCTCGATTTGTTAGATAAATATTATCACATGTCCATAGAACTGATCCAAAGCCAATTGTCGACGCCGGCTATGAAAAAACTGATTGAAGATCCAAACGCAAAGTTCGACGTTTGTTTTATCGAATCACTTGTGCCCATTGCGTTTCCATTGAAGGATATATTTAATTGCAATTTAATACTTATATCGTCATTAGCGCCGATATATCATAATTATAATGCGTTTGCCAATCCGTCATATCTAATATTGCCATCGTTAAGAAACGCTAATTTCTGGGACAGATTGGAATCATCGAAAGAAGATATCGCCCTTAATTACTTGTACTATAGCAAATATCTTCCGATATTTGATAAATATGCAAAAAAAATCTACGGTGAAAATGTAAGATCCATAAACGAAATCGAAAAGGAAGCTGATTTAATGTTTTCAAATTCGTATTCGATTTTAAATGAGAATATGCCCATTGTTCCATCGATTATTTATTTAGGAAGTATGCATATTCAACCAAACAAACCATTACCAATTGTAAGTTGAAACATTTATTTAAATATAATTATATTATAAATTAAAATATATATAAATATTAATAACGCAATATTACAATTTTTCAGAAATTAAAAACCATATTAGATAAAGCAACAAACGGCGCTATTTATCTAAGTTTAGGATCAAATGTAAAATCGATACTTTTATCGCAAAGTAAAATTGATGCATTTTTAGAAGCTTTTAAAGAACTATCATCATATACAGTTTTGTGGAAATGGGAAAATGAAACAATGATCGGAAAACCTGAAAATGTTCATATATCTAAATGGTTTCCACAGCAAGATGTGTTAGGTGAATAAAAATTAAATAACATATAACATTGTGATCAAAAAGTACGGTAAATTTGTTTATAAAATGTAAAATCTTTATTTATTCTTCCAAATCATTAAAAAGCACTTTTGCCAACGCTTTTCAAGTCTTCAAAACAATCGAAATAGTCTTTTTCCGGAATAGCTTTCAAAACCTTCGATTTGATTTTTATATCCTCAATCGTGTCAAAACGGCGCCCCGGCAATAACCTCTTGAGTTTTCTTAATAGCCAAAAGTCGCATGGAGCCAAATCGGGCAAATACGGTGGTTGCCGAACGTTATGAATCGAGTTTTTGGCAATAAAGTCGTGAAAAAACCAATGCAGTATGACATGATGCATTATCGTGATGAAGGAACCAAGAATTGTAAAAACACGTGTAACTCGGAGATAATTAAACCTTTCAACAAACAGACGCTTGGCAAATATTATAGACAGTCCTGCCAATCTAGGAAAAAAATACAATTTACCTACCTTCCTAATGCCCGGGAGTTTTAAATAACAATTTCACCTTACTTTTTGATCACAGTAGTATATCATTTCCAAAAAATTATAATTGTTTAACATAATAGACTAGTTAGTATATACGTTATAAATGATAAATGTTATCACTGATTTTATAAATATTTCTTCAGCTCATCCGAACATTAAAGTATTCATAACCCAAGGGGGTCAACAATCAATGGAAGAAGCCATTCACCATAAAGTCCCATTAATCGGAATGCCATTTTTGGGCGATCAAGATTTAAATGTTAAAAAAATGATTAAATTTGGAATAGGAACAGAAATGGATTTAAATACGCTTTCTAAAGAAATTATAGTATACAACATCAACAAAGTCACGAAAGATCCTAGGTAATAGGATACAATTTTCTTAGATATTTATATTTTTTTTTCATTTATTATCATTGATTATCGAATTTCATTTCAGTTATCGTGAAAATATTGAAAAATTATCTAATTTATTATATGATCAACCCCAAACTGCTACAGAAAAGGTGATTTGGTGGACGGAATATGTAATTAGAAACAAGGGTGCAAAACATTTAAAATCAATTTCTATTCCATTTTATCAAAATTTTATGTTAGATATTATCGGATTTATATTGCTTTGTATTATAATTTTGATTATACTAATAACAATGACTTGTCGTTTAATATGTAAATATATATTTAAAAGCAAAAGAAAAGATGTTAAAAAAAGTAAAAAAGTAAAATCTTCATAAATATATATATATATATATATATATATATATATATATATATATATATATATATATATATATTGAGCAAAATGAAAATTATTTATTTTGTATGAAAAATATCTTATAAAATTATTGTGAAAATCCTTTTATAATAAAATGTGTTTTTTTTGTTTGTATCAAATATTTAATTATGTGAATATTAAATTTATCTTATCTATATAGATTTATCAGCAACTTTCAAAAATATAGATTTTAAAAATATTCATATCAAATATTAATTTGAAAAATATGAATAATATAAATCTTTATACAGATAAAATAAATTTCAATTAATTATATTTTTATATATAGAAATGGAATAAATATATGCATTTTACGTGTTAAATGATATATATTGTATATTAAAATCGATTAAATCAATAGATTTGTTCATCAATAAATCCAATAAAAAAATTGATAAAGAAAGATAACTGTAAATATTTTTTTGTATTAACCCTAAACTGACTGCATATAATTTAAATAAATATTGTGATATATCATTTTATAATAGCAACATTTATTACAGACGCATATAAAAAATTTCATTACTTCTTTTATCTATTAGATAACAATATATATTAAATTTGCTTCATTACGACTGTTAAAAATATAAAGATATTTTTTTAAATCATGTACTGATAACAAATTTATCTCATTCGATCAATTATTTTTTATTTAAAAAAAATATATATCTCAATTTTTTTAACCAATTAAAAATAGTCCATTTCTGAACAACGACAAGATAAATATTTTTTTTTCTAACAATTACAACAGTTCATTTTATAACTTCAATATAGTGATATCATGTCGAAATTTATATTATTATTATTATTATTATGTTGTGTGTTACTTTTATCCAATCCGGTCTCCGCTGCCAGGATATTGGGAGTATTTTTAATACCGTCAGTGAGTCATCACAATTCTTACAGACCCCTAATGGAAACATTATCGGACAAAGGTCACAAAGTTGTTGTTATAACCTCGCGACCGATGAACTATGCCAAAAATGAACATCCAAATTTATCGCAAATAGCCGTAAACGAAACGACAATACAAAACGAATTCATAAAAAATTTCAACATCGGCGGTTTGATACAGGAAAATTTCGGTAAAATCAAAATGCTCGCTCAGGCTTCGTCGCTAATGAGTTCACTGTTTTCCGAACAGTTACAATTACCGGATGTGCAAAATTTTATAAAAGATAAAAATCAAAAATTCGACTTGTGCATTATAGCCGCAACAACGCCGCCCGCGTTCGCTTTCAAAGATAGATTTAATTGCAGTTTAATATTTGTTTCTTCACTATCGCCATTTGCCGATATTCACGAATCGTTTGGTAATCCCAGTAATCCGATAGCCTATCCGCCGATGCTAATGTCATATTTACGACCGGAAAGTTTTTCGGAAAGATTGCAAGTGACTATTGTCGATTGGCTATTGAGATTTACCATGAAATATTTTCTATACGGTCAATTCGACAAAGTCGTACGAGATAATTTCGGTACAGATTATAGATCCGTTATAGATATTCAAAATGATGCAGATATGCTGTTCGTTAATGAAGGATTGATTCTCGGTGGAAATCGACCGGTTGCACCTAATACTATATATTTTTTCGGAATGCATATAAAACCCAATAAACCACTGCCGAAGGTAAAACGAAAAATTTAAAAATACTCCACTTTTCGAAATATCTAACATTAATACATAAATAATGTACATATTTTAGAAAATAAAAACATTATTGGATAAATCTAAACAGGGAGCGATATATTTAAGTTTAGGATCTAACGTTAAATCAATAGAATTAACACAAACAAGAATCGATGCATTTTTAGAAGCGTTCAAAGAATTACCATATACGGTTTTGTGGAAATGGGAAAACGATACACTTCCTGGAAAACCGAAGAACGTGTTTACATGTCCTTGGTACTCTCAGCAAGATGTTTTAGGTAACGATATATATTTTTTTCAATAAATTTAATAAAAATCAATAGCGTTTTATTTTATTTTTAATTGATTCATTTTCAGCACATCCAAATATCAAACTTTTTATTACTCAAGGAGGTCAACAATCAATGGAAGAAGCTATTAACTATAAAGTGCCTTTGATTGGAATGCCATTTTTTGGCGATCAGGAAATGAACGTGAAAAAAATGACAAAATTCGGAATCGGAATATATATGGATTTACATACGTTATCAAAAGAAATCATTGTGAATACTATAAATGAAATTATGAAAAATTCAAGGTAATTAAATACATTTTTAAAACGTATATATTTGTTTACAATATTTCAAGAACGTTGATTTGTTTTAGCTATCGAGAAAATATTGAAAAATTATCCGATCAATTAATAGATCAACCGCAAACTTCTATGGAAAAAGCGATTTGGTGGACTGAATATGTTTTGAGACATAAAGGTGCAAAACATTTAAAACCTGATATTAATAATATTCCGTTTTATCAATATTTTCTACTGGACGTTATCGCTTTTATATTAATTTTTGGAATAATCACAACCGCGCTGTCATTTTTAATAATAAGTTTTCTATATAGAATATTATTAAAAAACAAAAATTCAAAAGTAAAAAAGGAATAAAGATTAAAAAAAACATCATATAACGCTGTGAACAAAATGTAAGGTGAATTTGTTTATAAAATGTAAATTCTTTATTTATTCTTCCAAATCAATTGCATCCCCTTCAAAGTAATCCCCGTCCGATAAAACGCACTTTTGCCATCGCTTTTTCCAGTCCTCGAAACAGTCGTAATAGTCTTTTTCCAGTTATAGCCTTCAAGACCTACGATTCGGTTTTATTTCCTGAATCGTGTTGAAGCCGCGTTCCCACATTGGCCTTTTCAATTTTCCGAATAGCCAAAAGTGGCGCGGGGCCAAATCATGCGAATACGGTGATTGCGGAATGTTATGAGTCGAGTTTTTGGCAAAAAAGTCACAAAGAACCAATACAGTATAATATGATGTATTATCGTGATGAAAGAACCAAAAGTTATAATAACACGCGTAATTCGCGGAGTTAATTAAACTTTTTGACAAACAGACGTTTAGCAAACGTTATAGACAATCCTACCAACCTAGGAAAAAAATACCTAACTTCCTAATGCCGGGGATTTTTAAATGACAATTTCACATTGCTTTTTGATCACAAAAGTATATTCAATTATATAATATATATATATATATATATATATATATATATATATATATATATATATATAATTTAATTTTTTAAAGTAAAATATAGAGTTACACAATGTATTTACTATAAAAATCTTTATTTTAATCCGTTGGTTAAAAAGTTCGTTAATTACTAATAAAATTTATCTACGAAATAGAAAATTCCAATATACTGTTCTAAATATTATATTATATCTACATTATTCATTGAATTAAATAGTTCTGTAAATAAAAACGATTTATTTATTCCAAATCCTATTATATTTATCTTGATAACAAACAAGTATTTCATTCATGAATATAACTTTTTAATAACATTTTTATTATAACGATATGAATTTATTAATTTTTATTTAATTGCATTCAAGCATACAAAATATTTTCAATACATTACTGAGCAAAAAAAAAATTGACATAAATCTTAATATTGAATTTTATCGCAAATACATTATTTCTTTTATGTTCAATGTAAACATTATGTAAATAGACTTGCATTAAATATTACTAAAATTTTACATAAATATTTATAATATTACGCTTAAAATTCACGTTAATTACGTGTGACAATATTTATCTAACATTTTCAATATATTTATATATATATTTAAATTAAATATGAAAATAATTTTTCAAACTATATTATATATTTGAAATCGCGAAAAGGAAGCGAATAGTTAAGAAACATTTATTTTAATCGCTTTACAATATAAAATTAACTTCATATCTATATAATTAATAATCAATATTGATCGTTATAATGAATATTTAATTTTCGTTATTATAAAAATAATTGAAGGACAACTGAATTATCGGCTTACATCTGCGTTATATATTGTAATTTTTTTAATTGTTTTGTAAATCAATCCATTATAGAATATTTATTTCTTTTAAATATATATATATATATATATATATATATATATATATATATATATATATTGTTTTTTACTACTTTTTGTTCATAATCTACGTATTATATATATATATATATGTATATATATATATATATATATATATATATATAATATTACAGTTTGAGAATCGCTGTGTTTTTAATTGATTTGTTATACGATAAGTATATTTCGAAATTTGAATTATAATATGTTAAATTATTATAGAGAAACTTAATAGACACGCATCATTCGTATAGTTGAATTCATCGAAGGCAGATCATAGCTATGATCAAACTGTGGATATTTTTAATCTTGTGCTATTTTTGCACTTTGACAACATGTGCGAGAATATTCGGAGCGTTTCCCATGCCGATGATCAGTCATCAGGTGGTTTTTATGTCGTTAATTGAAAAATTGGGCGAACGTGGACACGACATAACAATTTTAACCACGGATCCTGTGGACTATAAAGGCAAATATCCAAACATTAGACAGATAGACGTGCACAATGGCTCGTACGAAATATGGACAAGCATTTTTGACTATAATAAAATAGGCGAGATCGGCGTTTCCAATATACAATTTCAAACATGGATCTCGGAAGCAATGATAAAACTGACGGATCACCAATTGAGCAATCCCGAAATGGACCTTTTATTAATACAGCGTGCAAAATTCGACGTGTGCATCATTGAAAGTTGGGTGGAACCCATGTTTGCAATAAAGGATATTTTCAAATGCAAACTCATATTGATGTCAACGTTGACGGCTTCCATGCCAAACTTTGACGCCTTCGGTAATCCGTCTAATCCAATTTTATATATGGACTTACTGTTGCCGTATTATGGCGATTTAAACTTTTGGCAACGAATGAGACAAGTTTACAACAGCGTCATTATAAGATTACATTACTATTTATCCGAATTACCAAAATATGAAACGTATAATACTAATAGATTCGGATCGAAAGCCACATCTATATCGACCATACATAATAATGCCGATTTGCTGTTTATAAGTGGACATCCGATATTTACAGGACCCAGACCTATTGTGCCAAATATTATATATATTAATGGTATACACATCAAAAATCCAACACCTTTACCAAACGTAAATATTATATATATATATATATATATATATATATATATATATATATATTTATATATTTTTATTTTATTATAATCGATTCACCGTTGTTAAATTTATTGCGATTTTTTTTCAGCAGGATTTGAAACAAATTTTAGACAGATCCGACGAAGGCGTAATTTACTTTAGTCTGGGATCTAACGTGAAATCTTCGAATTTGAATCGAGCATTTGTAAAGGCATTTTTGGATTGCTTCAGAGAACTGCCATTTACGATAATTTGGAAATGGGAAAACGAAAAATTAGATGACAAACCGGATAACGTTCATATAAAGAAATGGATGCCACAACAGGGCATTTTAGGTATGACGAATATATGTCTAAAATTACTTTTATATGTGTTAAATGATTTTTTTTTCATAATATTTTTTTTCAGCTCATTCAAATGTCAAACTGTTTATAACTCAAGGTGGTTTACAGTCAGTTGAAGAAGCTATTAATTATAAGGTTCCGATTATAGTAATGCCGTTTGTGATCGACCAATTTGCCAATGCCGCCAAAATCAAGTCGTTTGGTATTGGGGAAATTCTGTATTTGAAAAATTTAACTAAAAACGTTATAAAGGATACGATTTTAGACGTAATCAACAATAACAGGTGAATAAATATATTTTGTGACAATAATATTTTGACACATTTCATATTTCACAAGTAAAATAATTATTTGATTCGACATTTTATTCGATAATAATGACTTAACACTTTCACGGCCGCCGACACAAATACGTGTGATCGTGTATCGCGACGTTAGTGACAGCCGACACATATATGCGCCGTGATCGCTTCATGACAAACATGTGCCACTTTTTTTGTAGATATTTTCGATTGATTTCATAACATTAAATTTAATGAAATCATATTTTATGACAAAAAATCCCAAGGTCTTACTATATAGATTTACTAGTAATATTTTAATTTCCTTTTTTTTGTAAGTAATTTGTGAGTGTGTATAGAGACAATTTTAGAACTTTTTTTTACTAAATGTATCATAACATTGGCATTTCAAAAATATTTTATATTATTATTTTTTCAGCTATAATAAAAATATTGTACATTTATCGAATCTTTTCAACGATCAACCTCAAACTGGTTTGGAAAAGGCGATTTGGTGGACCGAATACTTGATCAGGAATGGCAACGTCAAACATTTGAGATCCCCATCGGCCGATACGCCGTTTTATAAATATTTTTTTATAGATTTACTACTTGTAATATTTTTGTTCGTGTCCGCTTTTATACATTTGACTAGGATAACTATAAGTTTCGTAAGTAGAAAATATTTTAATCGCAATAAAAATAAGAAGGATTAATAATATTATTTTTTTATATTTATATATGTATGTGTATGTGTTCAATTTTATATGTTTTTTTTAATATTTATTTTATCATTGTGACTAAATATTGTGCAAGTCTAATATGTAGTAAAAAATCGTTATAAATATTAAAAACATAATATCATAATAATTTTATTCAATTATACAAATAATTTTTATGTAATAGTGCATCATAAATATTTTATATAAAATTTTAAAAATATAATAAAATAACGACAATTGTAAAAATTTATTAAAATATTGTTGTATCGATGATATATATTAAATCAATAATAAATAATAAAATTAATATATATTTTTTTATTAATTAAATTGTTTATTATTAACAAGTTGACTGCCAAGTATGAGATGAAATAATAACAATTGTAAAAATTTAACATATATTATTTTATCGATATCATATATTAAATCAATAATTAATAAAGAAATTAATGTATATATATTTTATTAATTAAATGGTTTATTATTAACACGTTGACTGCCAACTACGAGATAACTCATATATTGCGTTCTTTTCTATGACGCCAATTGCGAGTTATCTCGTCCACTGTTTATTTGTTATTTTTAATCAAATAAGATTAAACTCGGAATATATCAGTGCTAATATCGATAGATGTCTTCTGAGAAAAAAGAACAAAAAATTAATAAACAGAAAATTTATTAAATTTAAATATAAAAATTAATTCAAATTTCAGAAATAATATAATTAACCACTTAATGTTCAGTTTTTTTTTCACAAAAATATAACTATAAACATTAGATTCTTTATAATTTTATACTTCAAACGTTCATTTTATATAAAAATAAAAAAATATATTTATCGTGCAACGAGTGTAGATCGTTCATGTTTCATTACCAACTACAAACAAGTTGAAACCTGCGATCAAGACTCGGGTTAATATAAACGAGCACGAGTGGCGCGCGCGCGAGCAGCGCTCGTCTTAAAGCATTAAATTGTCATTTTAGACCAGATTTCTGAAAAATTGCCGTAGTGTTAAGTAACAATATAAGACTATATTTAATAACAATTTAAATCAAATAAATTTAAATAAACGCCACAAATAATCGCTGTTATATAATTGAATCGAGTGATTTTAGCTTTTTAGCGTGATACTTAAATATCCAGCAGGTTAAATAATTGACGATTGACGTCCTGAAGGTACGTAATCCAGCCTCAAAGTGGTCTTGGTCCAGTCTATGCCATTTAGTCCAGTTTCCCACTAATTGCCAATAATGCGATGTGTGAAGACCGACAATGGAAACCTTTACCTCGTCCCCATACATTCGCCATCGACCATTGATCCCTTTTAATCTACAACCCCTTATCCAAGAAACCTCTATAAAGCCGCTCAAATATTGTGTTTCTATTACATATATATATATATATATATATATATATATATATATATATATATACGTATATTTTATTATTATATTTACAGTGAAGATGGAAAATTTTCAAAATATTTAGACTGACAAAATTATTATTCTGTGATCGAATGTCGCTCTTCTCAATAACGCTTCAATCTATTCTCTATACAACTATTCAATTCGAATATAATATTAAATGTTCAAATATCGATTTTATAACTTTGTAAATGTATTATTTTATATAAAATATGTTTGCATTCTGAAATATTTGAATCGTCTGACAAAGTCCCGAAACTCATCCTCTAAAGTTTGCTTAGTCAAAGACCAACATTTTCTAAAGGCTTTGCCATTAGTATCATGAAAACCTTACAGGGGGTGGCAAGGTTGTTGATATTCATCTTGACCACATAATTACGACTCATACTATCACCAAAGTACAGTGTTCATCATATATTAAATTTTCATCTTTCATTAATATTATTATACAAAATTTTCTTTTATTATTATTTAATAAAAAAAATGATCTTTATATACGATATATGATTTAGAATAATATATACTACTGTGATCAAAAAGTAAGATAAAATTGTCATTTAAAACTCTCGGACATTAGGAAGGCAGGTAAATTGTAAATTATTTTTATAGGTTGGTAAGACTGTCTATAAAATTTACCAAACGTCTGTTTGTCAAAAGTTTTAATTATCCCCGAGTTACACGTGTTTAAATAACAAAATCTCGACTCGTATCGTTCCGCAACCACCGTATTTGTCTGATTTGACTCCGTGCGACTTCTAGCTATTCGGGAAACTCAAAAGATAATTGAGGAGATAAAAACTAAATCAAAGTAGATCTTGAATGCCATTCCGGAAAAAGACTATTCCGACTGTTTCGAGGACTGGAAAAATCGTTTGCAAAAATGCGATTTTTTGGACGGGGATTACTTACAAGACAATGAAATTGATTTGAAAGAATAGATAAAGAATTTATATTTTATAAACAAATTCACCTTACTTTTTAATCACAATGTTATATATATATATATATATATATATATATATATATATATATATATATATATATATATATATATATATATATGGTATAGTAACAAGTAATATGTTTTTTTCCATTATTTTTTTTTTGTTACCGACAAACATTTATATTACGTATTATTTATTTGAACCCCAGTGTACATGACATTTTGTGCATGGACAAGGGATGAATCGACTATGGGGCGAAAGCGTTGAATTTTTAATGAAGTATTTATACGAGAGAACCGAAAACGCCACATGGTGCCTTCAAAAACCTCTACGAAAAACGTATATCGCACATTCATAATGCAACAGCGACGAAAAAATAAAAATTTTAATGCAACAACGCATAAAAAATTCCACCGTTTAACAATTACGCTATAAATGAAAACTTTTTTCATAGAATGTTCGGCGAAAATCGTATTACATTATAACATCAATGGCGGATTAAATTTTTGACATTAATATTATTAAAAATGAAATATAATTCGTGACAACCCTATAAAAACTACATTTTTATAAAATAATATACGGTGGATCTGAACTCTGAACATTCTGAATGGCTCCAATGTTGATAAGTGGATTTTACCACTCGGTCATTTAGATATTTTAATTAATATAACATGGTATTTTATAACATTTTCAATTAAAATCTAGTAATATTTCTACTAGCATTAATTGAAAATATAATAATTTTACGTTCGCTCTCTTTATCAAGTGTTATAATATCGTATAAAAATACTTTTTTCTTACTATATAATCATTTTAAATCAATGAATACCGATTTCATTCTAACGTCATGCATTCAAATTATTTTTACATTTATGTTACCAATGTTTTTCAAACATTCAATTTTTTCTATCATATTCTCCGTTTTATTATTATTATATTAGAATAAAATTCTCATCCTTAAAGTGCATCGATATATGGTAAAACCGATTTTTAAATCAAAACATTCCGTGTTTCGCCTCCATAAAACGGTATCAGACTGTGAATTATGTAAAAGGATTCACGGAAAAGTTTTCCGGACGAGCGCGAAGATTTTCCGACCTCGCGGAAAAAATAAACACAGAATAATAATAATAATAAAATTTGAGGGGAAAAAAATTTTTTGAAAAAAAAAAAATAAATAACGAGTCGACGGCTAAATAATAATGCAGACGGATTAATTCGGTCGAGATCATAATGGAATTTTCCGTTTCGACTGACTCGGAGATTGCTCGCGAGTTTTCGCGTCTTTTCCGAGCCGAAAATGTCAACGTGTCACCCCATAACAAAGCCCTGTCACAGCAGTCACAAACATATTTTTACCTACCTTTTTTTTCTGTTATCTGCCCTTATGAAACGCTTTCAGTATCCATCTGAGAGTAAAAGACGTCGAAAATTCGACTCTCGCCACTTTTTTTTTCTTTTTTTTTTTTTTTTGATACGGCCTCCAAGCCCCATTTTCACATTTTTCCGCCTCCCGTTTTGATGCGTCTTTTCCTCGACGCCACTTTTCTTTCGTCGTCGATTCGGCCCTTACAAGATAATATATAGCGAAGAACCGCAAGAATTCAACCGTTTTAAAAATATATATTTTTTTTTAATACATAATTTAAAATTAAAAATAATAATGATAAATCGACAAACAATCAATCTATTATTAAATATCTAATTTTTTATTTAATAATAATAAATATAACATATACATATAATATTTGTTAAGTCAATTTTTAAAGTATATTCTGAGTGAAAATATATATAAAAAAAAATTTTTTTATTACATGTAAAATATGTTGAAACGAAAATTTTTGATTCAATAAATACACGCCCCAAACTGAAAAAGTCTGAAAATCACAGGCACAACAACGAAAAGTTTCATAAGTTGTGCGTAAAGCTGATGAAATCAAAAATCGAAAAATATTTTCTTTGTAAAGTCGAACGTATTGTTATTGAAGAATTTCTCTCGCAAATACTTGAAAAATATTCACATTGTTTGTGATTCAATAATGTACGACGCGATATAAAATAATATAAATGTAATATAATTTATATACGTTTTGGATATTTTTTTTAACATACATTTATTACTTTTCGTTCACGCTTTATGCCCTAAAGTAGTAGCAAATAAAAAAAATGGCATTAGAATGAAAATAAAGAGTGAAATCGCATTAAATTCTGAAATATGATAAATATCCAATGCAGATAAATTTATATCATTTCTGCATTGTCAGAAAGAAGACTGACACTTGAAATTTAGCTATGAAACTTGTTATATATATATATATTATATATATATATATATATATATATATATATATATATATATATATATATATATATATATATATATACTTTACATGAGTTTATTAAATATCTGAGATTGATAATGTTAAAAAAAAATATGATAACGCTGACAGTGATAAATATTATGTAATTGATCCATGATTATCAATAAAACTATTGAATATTGAACAAGATTAATACAATTAATAAATTAATACAATGAGTTCGAAATAATAATAAAAATTATATAAAAAAAATAAATATCAGAAAAAAATATAAAAATTAAAAATATTTAAAAAATTCATAAATAATATTTATAATGAATTACCAGTATAAATGTCACGTGTCAATTATCGATACATAATAATTAACTTTGATCGCAATAAAAATGTTAACATTTTATTGTCGATTCACAACATTCTTTATCGTGTTTACAATAGTTTTATTACTTTTATATTATTATTGTATTATATAATAGCACATAGTTTTTTTTTTATGTTCGAAATATCGATTTTATATCGCATATATTAAATCGAGGTTCGCGAACAAAATTCGATATACGTATTATCATTTTTTTATATTAAATTAAATATTATGAAAAATAAAATTTATTTCATATACATTTATTTTATTTGAAATATTCTATATACATATTTATAAATTTTGAACTCAAAAAAAAAAACAGAAATATGTGTACTCAAATATCGATGACAATATGATAAAATCAAACATTCGTAGTGTATATGAAAATATAAATGTGGAAAATTTTTTTTAGAATAATATATTGTAATATGAATATAAAAATATTTTTTTTGGGTGATATATTCAATAAAAAAATGATTTTTTTTTTTATTTTCTTCTATTTATCGTTGAAATAAAGTACAAATTTACTATTAAAATTATGAAATGTCTTCATCTGATATTCTATATAGTTTGAACAATTATCGTTGCTTTGTTGAACATCGGTAGCCTATAACGAAACCTTCAAAGTCTACGATGTTGTCTAAAACGTGACTAGCTAACATATATTTTATATGTATATGTAATATACATATAATGTGTACCAAAAATTGAAGAACTCGATATATATATATATATATATATATATATATATATATATATATATATATATATATATAAATATATATATATTTATATATATATATATATATATATTTATATATATATATATATATATTTATATATATATATATATATATATATAAATAAATATATATATATATATATATATATATATATATATATATATATATATATATATACAAATTATTCTTTAAAAAATTATCTACTATTTCTAAAAAAAATTTTCATAAATTTAATTATTACATAAGAAATTTTCCAAATTTCAATTCTTCAAAATATCAGATTTTTTTTTAAATAATTCTATACAATTTTAAACAAAAAATGAAGAATAATATTTAGAAGACCTCAATTTTTTAATATTAAATAATGAAAAATAAATATTTTCGTATTAATTTTTAACATAAATATTTATATAATAAAATTTTTCATTACTGAAAAAATACATTAAGCAAAAAGTATGATAAATTTTAATATGCTTAGTTTCAAAGTATTGAACGATAATAATATACAAAATTTCAAAAATATATATTACTATCTACCAATCAATAATAACATCACACACACACACACACACACATATATATATATATATATATATATATATATATATATATATATAAATAAGTTTAATTTTATAAGAATAAATAAAATATAAAATAAACAAAAAAAATAACGAACGCTACAAGGTCGGTCGATTATTTGCGATATAAGCGAACGTTGCCGAAATTGATGCAAGTTCATTTTGTGTTTCTAACCTTTATTTTTATTTTCTCGCAATCGGGATTGTTCCCGTGTATATTCTTGGGATTTTCCCAGTGCGAAATTGTACGAGAGAGAGGGGTAGGGAAGAGAGGCGGGAACGGGATAAGGCTCGGAAAAGTTACGCGTATTTCCCATAGGAACATGTTAACCTCCATTTGATACTACTCCATCAGCAACCAACTCCCTTCAAACATTATCAACTCACATCCACCCCATACTACTAACATGTAATTCTCTTATACAACATGTACCAAAAAAAAAAACCTAAATTCACACACATATATATATATATATATATATATATATATATATATATATATATATATATATTTAATAATTTATACTTCATGTAAATAGTTTGTATTTTAGTACAAAAACCAAACAACTTTCATAAAAAATTCATACCGTCTTAGTTTATATATTGATTAAACAAAATTATTTTTCAAAATTTTTGACTATATTTAATTGTATAGGTAAACTTTCTCGTACTATATTTTATAAATATTCCATGTAATAAAAAATAACACTAATATAATTCGTTTTAAAATATTACATATTACAGTTGTTACCAAACTGAGGTACGCGTACACCTAGGAGTACGCGATGGATTAGTTAGGGGTACGAAAAAAAATGTTATTATGACAGAAGATGTAAAAATTATTTACTAAGGTTTGGGAGTACACTAATGAAAAACAAATTAGAAACCGCTGAATAAATATATAATATTTTTTTAAATAATACTTTTTCATTGACTTTTATTAAAAATATTTTTTATTGACATTATTCTTTTTTAACATATTCATATTTCGTAATACTTTTTATTATTATTATATGATAATCAAATATATTTGTATTTTTTTTAATTATTACAATAATTTTAGAAATTTTTAAATATATTTCTCTAATTCAATAGCAAACTTTTATTATACAAATAAAATATATTTGATTCGAATTAGTAATGTAATTTGTAAAAATAAATAATAATAATCAAATATGTCAAATATGGAAAAATCACGAAAATTTGTCGAAAAATTAAATTTATAATAGTTTGAAAAGAAAATATACCAATATTAACCCTTAACTTTCCAAATATAAATTAAATAGGTTTTAAAGTAGACTCTACAAAAATTTTCTTCAATAATTTCAAATTAACACGAACAATTTTTGACTCAAATATGTATAAAAATATCAAGAAAAAAAGAAAATTCACGTTCGAATTTCCAATTCTGACGAAAGTTTAATTAGTATTTCATTGTACAATTATTTTTTTTGTCACGAATCATCATGTCATAAAATTGATTTTATGATTGAAATTAAAAAAAATAACGATCACGACCATTTCACTATATAAATATTTTCATCGACGTCATTAATCGCATATTATTCTACATGAAAGGTGGGCAATAGAAATCGAAATGTCTCGAACCATATTTTGGTTTAGCGTTCTGACATTTTGTACGATCAACATTTATTTGTGCCAAGCGGAATGTAACGAGGGTAAAGCTATTCCCATTTCTGACGAATGTTTAAGATAATAAAAAAAATGATTTAAATAAAGTGCGCCTAATCCATTGAATTCTTCCTAGATTATTATGATAAACAAGATAGAAAACAAAACATTACCAAAGGAAATCCATTAAAAGAAGCACGACGTAAGTATACAAAAATATTATTAACATTCTACGAATGATTGGTATTTATCAAGTTATTGCATGTCTTAAATTATTAAGTACTATAAAACAGAATAGTAGCGACTCTTATATTATTAAATCTAATAAGAATAAAATGTATACTATTGGCGTTATTTATTGCCGAGAATTCTGTTAGTTAATATACATATATACATTAGAACTTCTAGTTATGTAAGTAATATATAAAAATAAATATTTTTAACTTTAGGTGACTGTTGTTATTATTTTAAATTCGGACATTGGCCGCATTGGTGTCGTGGAGAATGTATAGAGAGAGGAAATCAATATTTACAAAATAATTTCTATATTAACGGCACACTAATTCCGTTAAGTGAAATAAAAAGAAAATGTGCAAGAATATATATGTATAGATTAAATCCAAAAAGAGACGTTGATCGTTAGGTTTTTTTTAAAACATATACAAAAAAATATATAACTGTATACATATTGTTATTTATTAATGTGTGTGTGTGTGTGTAAATTTTGTAGGCGATCTCTGTTATTATGCAAAATATGGATTTTGGAAAACTCAAGCTAAAGATAAAAATATGGCTATAAAACGCGAAAGAATGATTAAAAAATATTTATATGATGGCAATGATAGAATATCAACGAGGGAAATAAAATTACTATGCCCTAATTATTACAAACTACGCTGTAAAGATTGTAAAAAGTTATTAAGTAAGAAAAAGTTAGATAAACACAAACACATTAAAATAATAAATACATAAGCGTTTTATTAATAATAAAATTTCAGGGAAAATGTGTTACTATGCAGCTAAAGGACAATGGCCAGATAAACCACCAAAGATAAAGTATCAAAAAAAATTCTTCTATAATGGAAATAGGAGAATCAGTCCTAGAGAAATAGAAAGAAAATGTCCATCATTTTTCAAAAAATTCCGACGTGGAAAATTCCATAGAAAAATTCATGTTCCTGACTGTAGCAATCTCACAGAATCATCCACAGCAAAACCAACAGAACAAACGAAAACGATTACAACAACAACTACTCCAACGGAGAGAACAACAGAAATAACAGGAAGAACGGAAACAACAGATGCGATAGGATCCACTGAAACAACGGTTTCTGAAACAACTGCTTACACTGACAAAACAACAGATGACACAAGTGAACCAACTACATCGCAGCAAAATCCTACCGAACCACACCCTACCGAACCACACCCTACCAAACCACACCCTACCGAACCACAGCCTACCGGACCAAATCCAACTGGTCCTAATCCAACGGGTCCTAACCCTACAGGACCAAACCCTACAGGACCACAACCAACCGGACCACAGCCAACCGAACCACAACCTACCGAACCAAACCCTACAAGACCAAACCCTACCGGACCAAATCCAACGGGACCTAACCCCACGGGACCAAACCCCACTGGACCTAATCCAACAGGTCCAAATCCGACGGAACCACTACCTACTGGACCAAACCCTACAGGACCACACCCTACCAAACCACACCCTACCGAACCACAGCCTACCGGACCAAATCCAACTGGTCCTAATCCAACGGGTCCTAACCCTACAGGACCAAACCCTACTGGACCTAATCCAACCGGTCCGAATCCAACTGGACCCAACCCCACAGGACCAAACCCTACAGGACCACAACCAACCGGACCACAGCCAACCGAACCACAACCTACAGAACCAAACCCTACAAGACCAAACCCTACTGGACCAAACCCTACCGGACCAAACCCTACCAGACCAAATCCAACTGAACCACACCCTACAGGACCACAGCCTACCGGACCACAGCCTACTGGTCCAAATCCAACTGGACCAAACCCCACGGTACCAAACCCCACCGTACCAAACCCTACAGGACCAAATCCAACTGAACCACACCCCACAGGACCAAACCCAACTAGACCTAATCCAACCGGTCCAAATCCGACGGAACCACAACCTACCGGACCACAGCCAACCGAACCACAACCTACCGGACCAAACCCTACAAGACCAAACCCTACTGGACCAAACCCTACCGGACCAAACCCTACCAGACCAAATCCAACTGAACCACACCCTACAGGACCACAGCCTACCGGACCACAGCCTACTGGTCCAAATCCAACTGGACCAAACCCCACGGTACCAAACCCCACCGTACCAAACCCTACAGGACCAAATCCAACTGAACCACACCCCACAGGACCAAACCCCACTGGACCTAATCCAACAGGTCCAAATCCGACGGAACCACTACCTACTGGACCAAATCCTACAGGACCACACCCTACCAAACCACACCCTACCGAACCACAGCCTACCGGACCAAATCCAACTGGTCCTAATCCAACGGGTCCTAACCCTACAGGACCAAACCCTACTGGACCTAATCCAACCGGTCCGAATCCAACTGGACCCAACCCCACAGGACCAAACCCTACAGGACCACAACCAACCGGACCACAGCCAACCGAACCACAACCTACAGAACCAAACCCTACAAGACCAAACCCTACTGGACCAAACCCTACCGGACCAAACCCTACCAGACCAAATCCAACTGAACCACACCCTACAGGACCACAGCCTACCGGACCACAGCCTACTGGTCCAAATCCAACTGGACCAAACCCCACGGTACCAAACCCCACCGTACCAAACCCTACAGGACCAAATCCAACTGAACCACACCCCACAGGACCAAACCCAACTAGACCTAATCCAACCGGTCCAAATCCAACTGAACCACACCCCACAGGACCAAACCCAACTAGACCTAATCCAACCGGTCCAAATCCGACGGAACCACAACCTACCGGACCACAGCCAACCGAACCACAACCTACCGGACCAAACCCTACAAGACCAAACCCTACCGGACCAAACCCTACCAGACCAAATCCAACTGAACCACACCCTACAGGACCACAGCCTACCGGACCACAGCCTACTGGTCCAAATCCAACTGGACCAAACCCCACGGTACCAAACCCCACCGTACCAAACCCTACAGGACCAAATCCAACTGAACCACACCCCACAGAACCAAACCCAACTAGACCTAATCCAACCGGTCCAAATCCGACGGAACCACAACCTACCGGACCACAGCCAACCGAACCACAACCTACCGGACCAAACCCTACAAGACCAAACCCTACCGGACCAAACCCTACCAGACCAAATCCAACTGAACCACACCCTACAGGACCACAGCCTACCGGACCACAGCCTACTGGTCCAAATCCAACTGGACCAAACCCCACGGTACCAAACCCCACCGTACCAAACCCTACAGGACCAAATCCAACTGAACCACACCCCACAGTACCAAACCCAACTAGACCTAATCCAACCGGTCCAAATCCGACGGAACCACAACCTACCGGACCACAGCCAACCGAACCACAGCCAACCGAACCACAACCTACCGGACCAAACCCTACAAGACCAAACCCTACAGAACCAAATCCAACTGGTCCAAATCCAACTGTTCCGAATCTAACGGGATCAAACCCTACGAGTCCCAGTAGTTCAAATGAAACTACATTAACCACAAATCCGACTGTTACAACTAAATACACCACTCCTTCAATTCCGACTCTACCAACACTACCACCAGAAACTTGTAGTTTATCTTCTACTAATATAAATATAACAGTAAGTTCAACGAATTCCACTGTTGTCACTTGTCCTGAACCATGTATTATAATAATAACAACAATAACAACAACAATATCAACAACAACAATTAATTTGGAAGGAATTCAATGTCAAACTACAAACATGCCAAATCCAACACATACTACTCCAATAATACCAACAAATCCTACAGGACCAAACCCTACAGGACCAAATCCAACTGAACCACACCCTACAGGACCACAGCCTACCGGACCAAATCCAACGGGACCAAATCCAACGGGACCAAACCCAACCGTACCAAACCCTACAAGACCAAATCCAACTGAACCACACCCCACTGGACCACAGCCTACAGGACCACACCCAACCGGACCAAACCCAACCGGACCAAATCCCACCGGACCAAATCCAACGGGACCAAACCCCACCGTACCAAACCCTACAGGACCAAATCCAACTGAACCACACCCCACTGGACCACAGCCTACCGGACCAAACCCTACAGGACCAAATCCAACTGAACCACACCCTACTGGACCACAGCCTACCAGACCAAATCCAACGGGACCAAACACTACAGGATCAAATCCAACTGAACCACACCCTACTGCACCAAATCCAACGGCACCAAATCCTACCGTACCAAACCCCACCGGACCAAATCCAACGGGACCAAACCCCACCGTACCAAACCCTACAAGACCAAATCCAACTGAACCACACCCCACTGGACCACAGCCTACCGGACCAAACCCTACAGGACCAAACCCTACCGGACCAAACCCTACCGGACCAAACCCTACCGGACCAAACCCTACCGGACCAAACCCCACCGTACCAAACCCTACAGGACCAAATCCAACTGAACCACACCCGACTGGACCACAGCCTACCAGACCAAATCCAACGGGACCAAACCCTACAGGATCAAATCCAACTGAACCACACCCTACTGGACCAAATCCAACGGCACCAAATCCAACGGTACCAAATCCTACCGTACCAAACCCCACCGGACCAAATCCAACGGGACCAAACCCCACCGTACCAAACCCTACAAGACCAAATCCAACTGGACCAAACCCCACGGTACCAAACCCCACCGTACCAAACCCTACAGGACCAAATCCAACTGAACCACACCCCACTGGACCACAGCCTACAGGACCAAACCCAACCGGACCAAATCCAACAGGACCAAATCCCACTGGACCAAATCCAACGGCACCAAACCCCACCGTACCAAACCCTACAAGACCAAATCCAACTGAACCACACCCCACTGGACCACAGCCTACCGTACCAAACCCTACAGGACCAAATCCAACTGAACCACACCCCACTGGACCACAGCCTACAGGACCAAACCCAACCGGACCAAATCCAACAGGACCAAATCCCACTGGACCAAATCCAACGGCACCAAACCCCACCGTACCAAACCCTACAAGACCAAATCCAACTGAACCACACCCCACTGGACCACAGCCTACCGAACCAAACCCTACAGGACCAAACCCCACAGGACCAAACCCTACAGGACCAAATCCTACAGGACCAAATCCAACTGAACCACACCCCACTGGACCACAGCCTACAGGACCAAACCCTACCGGACCAAACCCCACCGTACCTAACCCTACAGGACCAAATCCAACGGGACCAAACCCCACCGTACCAAACCCTACAAGACCAAATCCAACTGAACCACACCCCACTGGACCACAGCCTACCGTACCAAACCCTACAGGACCAAATCCAACTGAACCACACCCCACTGGACCACAGCCTACAGGACCAAACCCAACCGGACCAAATCCAACAGGACCAAATCCCACCGGACCAAATCCAACGGGACCAAACCCCACCGTACCAAACCCTACAGGACCAAATCCAACTGAACCACACCCCACTGGACCACAGCCTACCGGACCAAACCCTACCGGACCAAACCCCACCGTACCAAACCCTACAGGACCAAATCCAACTGAACCACACCCCACTGGACCACAGCCTACAGGACCAAACCCCACCGTACCAAACCCTACCGGACCAAATCCAACGGGACCAAATCCTACCGTACCAAACCCTACCGTACCAAACCCTACAAGACCAAATCCAACTGAACCACACCCCACTGGACCACAGCCTACCGAACCAAACCCTACAGGACCAAACCCTACAGGACCAAACCCTACAGGACCAAACCCTACAGGACCAAATCCTACTGAACCACACCCCACTGGACCACAGCCTACCAGACCAAATCCAACGGGACCAAACCCTACAGGATCAAATCCAACAGAACCACACCCTACTGGACCAAATCCAACGGCACCAAATCCTACCGTACCAAACCCCACCGGACCAAATCCAACGGGACCAAACCCCACCGTACCAAACCCTACAAGACCAAATCCAACTGAACCTCACCCCACTGGACCACAGCCTACCGAACCAAACCCTACAGGACCAAACCCTACAGGACCAAACCCTACAGGACCAAACCCTACAGGACCAAACCCTACAGGACCAAATCCGACTGAACCACACCCCACTGGACCACAGCCTACAGGACCAAACCCTACCGGACCAAATCCTACCGTACCAAACCCCACCGGACCAAATCCAACGGGACCAAACCCCACCGTACCAAACCCTACAAGACCAAATCCAACTGAACCACACCCCACTGGACCACAGCCTACCGAACCAAACCCTACAGGACCAAACCCTACAGGACCAAACCCTACAGGACCAAATCCAACTGAACCACACCCCACTGGACCACAGCCTACAGGACCAAGCCCAACCGGACCAAATCCAACAGGACCAAATCCCACCGGACCAAATCCAACGGGACCAAACCCCACCGTACCAAACCCTACAAGACCAAATCCAACTGAACCACACCCCACTGGACCACAGCCTACCGAACCAAACCCTACAGGACCAAACCCTACAGGACCAAACCCTACAGGACCAAATCCAACTGAACCACACCCCACTGGACCACAGCCTACAGGATCAAACCCTACCGGACCAAATCCTACCGTACCAAACCCCACCGTACCAAACCCTACAAGACCAAATCCAACTGAACCACACCCCACTGGACCACAGCCTACGGAACCAAACCCTACAGGACCAAATCCAACTGAACCACACCCCACTGGACCACAGCCTACAGGACCAAACCCAACCGGACCAAATCCCACCGGACCAAATCCCACCGGACCAAATCCAACGGGACCAAACCCCACCGTACCAAACCCTACAAGACCTAATCCAACTGAACCACACCCCACTGGACCACAGCCTACACGACCAAACCCTACAGGACCAAACCCTACAGGACCAAACCCTACAGGACCAAACCCTACAGGACCAAACCCTACAGGACCAAACCCTACAGGACCAAACCCTACAGGACCAAACCCTACAGGACCAAACCCTACAGGACCAAACCCTACAGGACCAAACCCTACAGGACCAAATCCTACAGGACCAAATCCAACTGAACCACACCCCACTGGACCACAGCCTACAGGACCAAACCCTACCGGACCAAACCCCACCGTACCAAACCCTACAGGACCAAATCCAACTGAACCACACCCTACTGGACCAAATCCAACGGGACCAAATCCAACTGAACCACACCCTACAGGACCACAGCCCACCGGACCACAGCCTACTGCACCCAATCCAACTGGATTAAATCCTACTTCACCAATCACGTATCCCACTCTTTTAACCGATTCAACTTACCCTACGGAAACCACTGGTATTGAAACCACCGGTCCAACAGAATCAACCCATTCTACTGGAGAACCAACATGTGAGCATTCTACATTTGGTGTCTATGATTCAACTGAAACTATAGATCAGGGCACTGTTGTAACTGTTACCGAAAACTCTATTACTACTACTTGTCATCATGATTTAGTTTAAAATATTTATATATTTTTTTTTATGTTTTATTCCACGTGTGTGTTATTAAAGGCTTCATATTATTAATCATTTCATTATAAATCTTTCCTTTTTTTGTCCTCTGCATTATATTTTTAAAATTGATTTTAAATTTATATTTAGAAAAATAATTTAATTGTTTTCTATTATTTTATAGATTTTGAATGTTGCCTCTAATATATTTCTACTTTATAATTTAATACAGCATTGTTAAAGTTGATAACAATTGACTAGAATTTTACTCTTTGCACTAGAGATATTTCGTCGCGTTATTAACGAATTATTTTATTTTTTAATATTGTATATATCTCTTGTGTTTATTGAACAAATTTTTAACCTTACAAATGTTTTCGCTGGCATTTCAGACATTTGCTTAAAGAAACAGTATATTGAGATATGTCGATAAACGCAATTGTTTTATCATTAGATTTTTATAATGATTAAATATTTTAACTTTAACAAATTATTCAAAAAAAGTATAAGAATTCGTTACCAAAAATAAATAAATAGTCATTGTCGCGTATCAAGTTTTTGGATTAATTATAAGTGGTGATCAAACGGCCCCTCTGGAATGCAGAATCAATAATAGATAATTTGCTGAAACATGGATTCTTATAAAAAGCCAATGGAGTATTTGAAAATTTTCAATATTTTAAGTTTTTAAATTCAAGCGCTATTGACGAAAACATTTATTATTTATATTTTTAAATGAAAAATAGTTTTCAACTCATTTCAATAATATACTTTCACTAAAGTGTTGTATCTTTTTAGCTTTAATTAAGACAAAATTATTTGCTTAAACGGATATAATTTTTCTATTAATAGTTTAACTATAATAAAATACAGATTTCAATATTAAAAATTGTATTTTAATATGTTAAAATTAAAACAGTTTCGTCTTTAACTATTCTAAATCCTTTATAAGTAATACGTTCTGTATGAAAGTCAGTCACTTTGACGTATTTGTACTTGTCATAAATAAAAATTTTAACATTTTTATATTTTTTTTATTTCTTTTTAATATAAAATGGAAATCATATTAATAAATTATCACAGTAAACAACATAAGTATCATAAATTTTGATTTAAATTACGAATTCAAAAAAATGAAATCAATTTTATATCAGTCTTACTATTAATTGAAAATATACGACTGCGAATGGTTAATTATACTTTACTTTAACAACGTAACGAATAAATATATCCATTTTTTTTTAATAAATTAATTAAAATATTATTTTGTAACAATATTGATATATTATATATCGCGTTTTTATTTTTTTCTCTTAAAACATATTATTTATATTAAAGAAAGACTGTCGTATTGAACAAGTAACGTTCTGAAAATCTTTGGAAACGTATATCATAGCAACCTATGACCCCAAAAAGGAGATCTATTCTAAAATAGAACAAGCTAAAACGCAATTCATAGCCGTGAAACAGTTTTTAACATTTAAAAGCACAAGCATGGAATTAAAAATACGTATTCTTAAATGTTACGTTTCTCCTATTCTTCTATATGGTACTGAATCATGGACACTAGATCCTGGAACCGAAAGAACCATCGAGATGTTGGTGCTGTCGGAGTATACTAAGTATATCTTAGATCGACAAAGTAGCAAATAATTTTGGAGAAAATTAATACATCTTAATAAATAATGATAAATACAGGCTTCTCTGAATAATTTTAGAAGGAAAAAAAATCGATCAATCAAAGGGAAGACGTCAAAACTCGTGGATTAAAGATTTACGTCGTTAGTTCAACTGTTCTATTGAACTATTTCGAATCGCCAACTTTATTGTGGGAGACGGCGTAAAAAAATGAAATGGATCATGTCGTATTACCTTAAAAATCTTTTAATATTTATACGAACACACAAAAAAAAACCTAAAAATTGTAAATAATCACATTAATATTGTACCAAACAGAAAAATAATGAACGCGTAGTAAAAGATACACATGCACAATTGAAAAAAACGGAAAAATAAAAAAAAAGCGAGAAAATTTTTCAACGAACATAACTCATCGCTAATACCCGACGATTACTTCTCGTTGTCGCAAAACGACGGCCTCGTCGAGGAAGCGGATATACTCTCAAACCCGCCCCCGAAGCGACCAGAAAACTACCCTCCGCCACGCCCCTCCCCGGGAACCTCGTGGGTGTATTATACACATTTTAATATCCTGGCGGGGATGATTCATGGGCTGTGATTTCACTAATGTTGTGTCGCATTCTGTCGGAATAACGCAGATTTACTTAAAGCTAGCGGCGGTCGCGTCCTTAAGACTTGCGGCTTTCTTCTCGTGCCGTTCTTTTGCGTTCCCCTCGCCCGTTTTCCATTCAAGATCATCTTCCGTTTTGTCTTTTTTTTTTTTTGTAACGGAGAGAAATTATACATTAATGGCGCGCTTTTTTTATATGCGTGTACAAAAATTTTACGCCCGCATCGACTGATCAATATATTGTTTCGAATAGAAGGCAACAACGCCTTCTATATATATATATATATATATATATATATATATATATATATATATATATATATATATATATATATATATATATATATATATATATATATATATATATATATATATATATATATATATATATATATATTGATATTGATATCTGAATAGGTAGGTATAATACTTATGAATTAAATATGTGCCCCACTAGAGAACTAGGATGCATAAACCTAATCAACTATTCATTTGAAGAAATTCAAATAATAACACAACAACCGTACTATCGTATTTAAATAACATTGCAAGAGACAAAGAATTTATTCATAAACACATACACACACACACACACACACACATATATATATATATGCGTAAATGTGTGTGTGTAATATATATATTTTTTGTAATATATATATATATATATATATATATATATATATATATATATATATATATATTATGTACACAACATCATTTAAATATGTTTTTTTAAATAAATCATAAAATAAATTTATAATATCATTTTTTTTCTTACATATTTTAAATCTATTATCTTTTTTTATCCGCAAGCATCACATACAATGCTAAATTCTTTACATTTTCATTTCGAAACAAACATCTTTTAAAGTTGCACGACCGTTCAAACAAAAAAAATATGGAAAAAAACGACCAAAACTATAAGATTGCCAATAGGAAAAGAAAAAGTTGGAAAAAAAAATCACGAAACAGTTTTTTTTTTTTTTTGATAGAAAAGTTTCCAAATAGCCGAAGTTAAATTAGCTGCCGTCTAGAGACTGCGCCTCGTCTACAAGTGGATAGAATCGGTACAACGTTTCCGACCTATTTTATTATTTTTATTTTAGATTTTTTTTTACTCCACTTTTCCGATGCAAGGTGACGTTGAATATTCTAAATACTCAGAAAAAAAAACGGAAAAATATTATAAGAAAAAAATCACTTACAATATAGATTTGACGTCGTGATATACGTACTTTACGTGGGAAAACTGGTCGCCTAAATACTACTGAAACTAGTCCGAAACGGGACTACCCTTTCCATTAGACTAATGGTTTAGACCGATGGCCGAAATGAAATGAAATGAAATAAAATGAAAAAAAAAGTAAGAACGAGATCGCAGAAAACTGCGAAGAAAAAAGTTTCCATACTTTCAAACCGACGTCACGGGGTAAAAGAGAAAAAGGGGCAGCAAAAAAAAAAGAAAGAAAAAAACACGTCGAGAACAAAAGGGTGTATCAGACCAATTTATATAAACGACCCCATTAGCATTACGTTCTATTCTGCGGGTCACTACTTACTTGCTCGCTGTATATATAGCTCATTTAGAGTCCACCTCTCTTTATTCGTTTTTTTTTTATATATGCATATTATCGGATAAAACCTACCTTTCATATTTGTATTCGAAAGAGGGTTTTTTGGAACCCATTGTGTTCGAACTTTTTTTTTACTGGTCAAATTTTATTTTACAATATAGTTTAGGATTTTTTTTTTGGTCATTATAAATATGTAAATTCTTCTTTTATTTCAAACTCTTAAGTTTTAATTTCTCAAATTGATATATTACGATTCTCAAATTTTACGATATATTTTATATATTCCTATATTTTTTTTTAAACTATTTTGTTAAATTTACATAAAATTTTCAATCATTAATTTTTATTCTAAAAATCTGCAATGTTAATAAAATAAAATTGTAATTATATTTTTGATTACCAAATTACCACTTTTTAATATATAAATAATTTTATAATAATAAATTGCACAATCCTATTATTTATCCTATAAACTTTCTATGTCAAAAGACTATAAAAAAAATTGAATATTAATTTCAAAATTATATTTTTTTAACATGGAAACAGAATATTCAAATGAATATTACAAATAAATTTTTAATCAACTTTATACCTCATTTAATTTTTTTTTTATATTAAAAATAATTTAATTTATACATTGTTATTTGGTCAATATTTTTTTTAACTATAAATATTATTCTTAAATTTTATAATGTTGTAAGAAAAAGGGCGATTTCTTGTTGTCTAATATGTATTTTGGATATGAATTTTTCAGGTGTTTCACGGTCGATTCCTTGAAAACCGAGCGTGTGCCGGGATAATGAGAGACGAATACCGTTCCCGGATGGGAAGATGCGATTATTCTCGGGCACAGAAAATTGTTAGAGGCCGTTTTACCGTGCTCACGCCACAAAATTTAATTCGCAATCTCACGCGACCTCCTCGACCGAGGCCATTGTTAGCCCCGGGCACAATCCTTGTCCAGGATCATTGTCCTTCCGTGAACATATTCCAGCCCGGACAGGATTTATGACCCTGGGGTCCGGGGATAGGGGAGCGTTAAGTAAGTGTTTCACCAGTGCCGCGTCTACGGGATTTTCGCGATAAAATAAATAATTTGAGAAGGGTTGAGCCGACGCTATTCCATTCTAACCATTCAACCCACGTCTTTCCTTTAAGACGATGCTCCATCGTCCTTTTGAGCATCCTGTACATTCACGGCTATTGTTGTCGATTTTTTTACTTTTGATAAATAGCGTCTTTGATTATCTATATTTCGATGTCATACGCATGAACCGTGAAATTCAATGGAGTTTGTACATTTTTTTCATAATAGACATCTATTGGTTGAATGTCATACTAGAAAAAAAATCAATTATCTATATCTTGTATGCAAACCGTTTTTCCTTTACATATTCATATATTACACATATTATACAACTCATAATTTTAAATTCGTATTTATTTAAGCAAACAATTTGACAAAGTTCAGATTTACACGAACTCCCATTTTATAAAATTTTCATCGATAATTTTTACAAAAAAAAAAAAAAAAAAAAAAAAAAAGTTGAAAACCACCGCCTTGTCACTATTGCGTCTACGCTCAAAATTAAATTTCATATATAATGAGTGTGTATTAAATACGTGCAATATATATTCGAACGTCTAGGGAGTCTTAAAAAGGATAAACGGATATGAGAATTTTTAGTGCTTTTCACTGGATGGTGGGGAAAAATGAGGAACTTCCCTTATATCTCGGCACCAAATAGACATGCTATTCTAAAAAAGATCTCAGTCAACAGGAAATTAATGAGATACTTATCTAGAAAACATCTCTTGTGACTCGCGCACGACAACCGCTTATTGTGTTCGTTTTGTTTCACATTATATATATATATATATATATATATATATATGTGTGTGTGTGTGTGTGTGTGTGTGTGTGTGTGTAGAATGATACATTTTACTGTAATTATATGCATAGATATTTCAGAACAATATACATATATATATATATATATATATATATATAATATTACAGATTACTATTTTTTAATATATATATATATATATTTTTATCGATTATAAAAAACGAGCGTTCAACGTAAACCGTGCATTTTTGAACGTTTATTGTCTTTTTACATACATTTGACTTTTGTAGGCGCACTTAGCTTTAAGTGAATCGCATAAAAAAGGCTGTACGTAGTTTGTTTTTTTTTTCGTTTGAAATCCGAAAACGAAATACGTGACCCGTTCAAAACAACTTTACCTTTTTACCGATAATATGGGCCAAACAGTTTGAAAATAAGTCGATTCATACCGATCGACTCGGTATAAGATGTTTTTATACATGCTTCAATCTTTTAATATATATATATAGTATTACGTGTTTTATTTATATATCATATAAATATATAAATAGTTCATGTTTTCAGTTGAAAAAAAAATAAAAAAAACTTACCCTCATTAATTACTAAAGAGTTTTCATGGTACTTCAATAAAATATTTCTGAACTTCTTGAAAGTATACTTGGATATTTTTGAACAATATAATATCAATAATAACAATCGCACCATTGTATTATCATATAAAGTTATCGATAAATGTATCATTGTATTATTATTATTCGTCATATCGCATTAACGTACTATCGCATTATTAGTGTCAATTATATCATAAAAGCGATATAATTAATTATAACTAATTGTTCAATTATTTTGTAAATCTATTAATTGATTCTTGCATTGTCATCGAAATTGAACAAATATGAAAAGTTTCAGCTCAATCGGAAATCGGAAAGTATTCGAAAAATCGTTTACAAAATTCAATCCGGACAAACAGACGAGTAGAGTGAAACTTGTATAAAAAAAATAACCACGTGTATCAAATCCGTATTTTTACATATTCGGTTATCTAAGAATTAATATATTTTTAAACAAATTTAATTCATACGTTATGTACAAAGCGATATTTCACATATTTCCGATATCCAGTATTGTAAATTATTTCGATTGATGAAAGTTAAACATATATATATATATATATATATATATATATATATATATATATATATATATATATATATATATTGAAAATCGATTGAACTGACGAACAAAAGACTAGTTCATTCTCTGACAAGTCTCGAAACATCTGCTCGATTTAATCGCGAACAAGTACTTTAATTTACACAAATCCCATACAAACCATATTCGAGATTCGCACGAGCGAGCAAAAATAATACGGTTTATTAGTTAAACCGTATTATTAACTATGACGAATATACGCGCCAAAATTTCGAAGTGATTTTATCGATTGTATAAACATATATACATGTATAATATAAAAATTAAATTATGAAAATGAAACAAAAAAATCAAAATTGTAGATAATATATTTCATGAAAGCTGCATAAATTACAGCTTTATTAATAATTATTGAAAATCTAACTTAACACTGTGATCAAAAAGTAAGATGAATTTGTTTATAAAATGTAAATTTTTTATTTATTCTTCCGAATTAATTTCATCCCCTTCAAAGTAATCTCCGTCCAATAAAACACATTTTTGCCACAGGTTTTCCCAGTCCTCGAAACAGTCGTAATAGTATTTTTCCAGTATAGCCTTCAAGACCTTCAATTCAGTTTTTATCTCCTCAATCGTATCAAAACGGCATCCCCGCATTGATCTTTTGAGTTTGCCGAATAGCCAGAAGTCGCTCGGAGCAATATCGAGCAAATACGGTGGTTGCAAAACGATATGAGTCGAATTTTTGACAAAAAAGTTGCGAAGAAACAATTCAGTATGACATGGTGCATTATTGTCATGAAGGAACCAAGAATTATAAAAACACGTTTAACAAACACTTGGTAAATGTTATGGAAAGTCCTACCAACCTATGAAAAAAATTGCAATTTACTTGCCTTCCTAATGCCTGGGTGTTTTAAATTACAATTTCACCTTACTTTTTGATCACAGTAGTATATATATATATATATATATATATATATATATATATATATATATATATATATATATATATATATATATATATATATATATACAAAACTTTCACTCATCACTGAATATCTAAGAGTGCTGAAACTTCTCTTCATCATTTTCCAATGAACATCAAAAGCAATTAATGCTCAATTCATAAACTATTGCACATATTCGATGATGTCCTCTTGCTCAATAAAGCTTATTCAATTAAAATAATTCTTAATTAACTTATTTATTGAATATTTCTCGTTGATTTTCATTAATTTTTAGTAGTTTTATCATCATTTTCTTTTTTTTTCAGGAAGTATTACGTAAACTTTTATAACGATCTCATTTACATTGCAAATATTCTTCAAATATCAATTTATATTTATAATCATGAAAGGTTTGCGAAGTATTTTATATTAAAAATGTTATAGATATATATATGATGGGAATTTTATAAGAAATGTCGTAAAATTCAAATTGAATCCTTCCGTTGTACGTAAAAAGGAAACATGTTATTGGAAATAAGAATTGCATTTCCTTATTTCAAGTATATATTTTGTGAAAAAAAAAGAACACACCTTTCATATAAAACAAAAATGTTCGTCTATGTATGAAATATTTTTTACAAGTTTTATTGATACATTAAAATAGAATATAATTTAATTTGATAAAAAATTCTGTACATATATACATTACACTTCCAAAAGTATAAAAATCTTAATCCATCACATGCCACATAATTTATGTCAAAAAAGTGATGAAAATCTTTCTTTTTTTCACATTATTTTATTTATAAAATATTCACAATAGTTATATATGAATATTTTTACACACTTTTATATAAGTTTCACTCGTCTGTTTGTCCGGATGGAATTTTCTAACTGATTTTTCGAACACTTTCCGATTTCCGATTTAGCTGAAACTTTGCATATTTGTTCAATATCGATGACAATTCATGAATCAATTAATAGGTTTACAAATTAATTGAACAATTAGTGATAATTAATTATATCGCTTATAATGCGATACGACGAGTAATAATACAATGGTACATTTATCGATAAATTTATATGATAATACAATGATGCGATTGTTATTATTGGTAATACAATAATAGTGTTTTTTTTTAGAAAAAAAATATTTTTATTCAGTTACTATATATTACTATATTATAGGCAAAACATGCAAAATTACTAATATTGAATTGATGACAAATAAATAGAATTATATAAAGCGAATATGTTAAGCAACATTGTACACATTTACGATATAATTTCAGTCGTACGTCTTATATAGCCGTTTCTCAAACGTCTTCGTTTGAGAATCGCCGGTTTCAATGTTAAATTTGCACAGAAATGCAACGATATAAATCTTTGACGGAATTCAAGGAGCGTCCCGTTGACGTCACTTCGTTTCTCTTCGAGACTCGTCCCGTTTATCACGGGAAAATCCCATTTTCCCGCGATGACTCGAAGGGAATAAATAAATCATTCGAACGCGAACGTGTGAAATCCTCTTCGATACATATCCTTAAAGCGTGCCGTATAAACAAATGAAACAATCTTTCTGAAAAAAAAAGGAAAAAATATATGTCAATATATAATTTCAATAACATTTACATATAAAAAAATAATAAAAAAGTATATATAAATATAACCTGTCAGATATAAGATTACTAGACTTAAGAATTATTAGGCTTAATTAATTAGGTCGTATTACTAAATAAATTTACATATATATATATATATATATATATATATATATATATATATATATATATACTTTTTTCATCACATATAATATTATTAGAGCGAAACAACGTTTATCGTTGAATTTATTAGTTCGACTCGTTAGTGAAACTTTGTCAGTTTTCCGTTTCGCTCGAAGGAAACGAGAGTTTTCCAAAAGAAAATCCGGATTGATTTACCTCCGAAAGTGGAAAGTTGAACGCGTAGAATCGTTTAAAAAGTTTCAAAAACGCCCCAGAAAAAAAACAAAAAAATAATAATAAAATAAAACCGAAAAAATGAATAAGAGAAAAAAAAGAGAAAGAAAATTTTCACTTTCGAATGCAAAACGCGAGATGGAACAAAAAGCGATCGAAATGGAAAAACGTAAACAATCATAATCGTACGGTTCCGACGACAAAAGCGAAGAGAGAAGATTCGCTCGAAAAATATGGACGGTTTTGTGTATTCGAATTTTCTTTTGCCGGCCCAAAGAAAATTCGAGCTTTCATATTTCAAATTCGCTGATGAACAACCGGAAATCTCTCGTTCCCTTCCTGTATTAATCATCCGAAAACTGGAAGACGCCGACTCCCCGCGGCGACGCTCTAAATTACGACAAACTATCATCACTCACATTTGTTTTCACGAGTAAATAAATAAATAAATAAATAATGATTTATAACATGTACAATATTAATCATTTGAAAAATTAAAATACTACTGTGATCAAAAAGTAAGGTGAAATTGTAATTTAAAACTCCCGGACATTAAGAATTTTTACCTAGATTTGTAGGACTGTCTATAACATATTCCAAGCGTCTTTTTGTCAAAAGGTTTAATTATCTCCGAATTACACGTGTTTTTATAACTTTTAGTTCCTTAATCACTATAATGCACCACATCATACTGCATTGGTTCTTCGCGACTTTTTTTGCCAAAAACTCGTCTCGTATCGTTCCACAACCATCGTATTCGCCCGATTTGGCTCTGTGCGACTTCTGGCTATTCGGCAAACTTAAAAGAACAATGCGAGGACGCCTTTTTGACACAATCGAAGAGATAAAAACCAAATCGAAGAAGGTCCTGAAGGCTATACTGGAAAAAGACTATTCCGACTGTTTCGAGGACTGGAAAAAGCGTTTGCAAAAGTGCGTTTTATCTAACAGGGATTACTTTTAAAGGGATGAATTTGATTTGGAAGAATAAATAAAGAATTTACATTTACATTTATAAACAAATTCACTTTATATTTTCATTACAGTATTATATAAAATAAAATGCATTAAAAATATTTAACAAAAATTACGCCCCATATAAAATTATTATTTTTATAATATTATACGAGATTTTCTTTTAGTTTTTCCACTGCCACCTTTAATATGTTCCACCCCGATAATTACATAATAATAATGTTCGGAATAATTCGAGTGGTAATCTACTGTGCTGCGCATTCGTGACGCTTAACCTTCGTACGAGGTTAAAATTACCGGAATAACGTCTGAGAAACCAGAAAAACGGTATAGGGATTAACGAACTGGAGGGGGGGGTGAAAAAAAAGAAAATATGTAAAAGAAAAGCCCGAGACGAACGATAGAGAGAGAGAGAGAGAGAAAAAAAAATCTGGAAAAATATATAAAGGTTTCACTGGCTAGAAATTATCTTTGATGAATGATGATGAGAAAATGGGGGCAAAACGTTGGAAAAACTGGCATGCTGTGATGTTAATCGATTGTACTCTTTTATTTTGTTTTTATTATATATATTTTTTTTTTGTTGGTTATTCGTCGACGTTGTTTTGTTGTTGTTGTTGTTGTTGTTTGTTAAAATAATTTATTTACCTTTTTTGTTTTGTATTTTTTTTTTGGTTCGCACCACTTTTGATCGCCGAGTCGTGATTAATAAAACGAACGTTATCAGAAACGTGTAAATTATTATACACGAATATGAAATTTCGAATTATTTTCATTACATAAAATGGCTAAAGAATATATATTTATATATTTATAATAGTAATTTAAATATTTCCGCTCGTGTTTTACAGATTAATTACAATAATCGGCAATGAAATGTTTCTTCTTGTAAAAATATGATGTATTATAGTATATTTGAAAATTTTAACATGTTAAATATTAAATATATATATTTTTTCACTATTGTATATTATCGTAAATCGTAATTGTATATTACAAAAACAATTCAATTTGTATAAAATTAGGTTTTTTTAGAGTCGAAAATATTGTTTAGTTTCTCTTGCACATGCAACAGATATAAAAGAAAATTTTAGAATATTTTTTTTTTAGAAAAAAAAGTCATGAAATGCAACAAAAATCGGTAACAAAATACGAGTTTGATCTCCGAAATCAATAGTGTAAACAAAGAAATTTAAATTCAAAATACTTAAATAATTTTTTTTATTTTATCAAAAATAAAAAAAAATATTTAATTCATTCAAAATACTTAAATATTTTTTTTTATTTTATCGTTTTCAGTATTTCTAGTCTAACTTTCTCCAAAATCAAAATTATTCTTATTTCAATATTCTTAGCATTCTCTAATATCATCACATCTCGATGATTTCCAGACGTGTTTAGGTTCCAGGATCCATTATCCATGTTTCAGTACTATATATAAGAACGGGAAAAACGAAATATATCTACGTATTTACTATATAGAAAAAATATGCACCATTTCGTCCGTTAAGGGTAACCATTATTGTTGCCAGTCGTCACCGCGCCTCCCCGGTTTTTAAGTGATGTAGTGTTGCCAGCAACAATGGGACGATATCCGTGTTTCGCAATAATATCCCAAAACGGCGGCGGGCATTAATCTTGTATTTCCAAAACCGCGTTTAGAACGGTCGGTCGGTTAGCGCCACCTTAACACTCAACCCGCCGGCCGCGTTCTCCACTCGTGAAAGCAGATTTATTGGCCGTGCCCGAAACCCGAGTTGGCAACAGCTCGCATTTATCATTTCCGAACGAAAGGTAAGAAGACCCCGAGGCTCTCGCTTTACCATTACCTTTTGCCCGTGGACCAGATCTCCCTTTTTGCCACGCCATCGTCGTCGTCGTCTTCTTCTTCTTCTTCTTCTTCTTCTTACTCCTTTATATACGTACATGCTTGAATTCTCAAAATGTCGATTGTCGATTTTACAAAAGAACCACTGAGGTTTATAAACCGGGACCGTTTTCGGTTTGCTCCTTTTGCCCTTCGACTTTCGTCGGCTCGATTATTATAGAATATTCAACAGCTCGTGAATATAAATATTTATATTCATACATATACTCAAAGGCAAATGGAGTATAAAAAAAACTAAATCAATATTACATAATCTAAAATATTTAATTATTATATAAATATAGCCTGCGATAGAACATCGATATCCCAGAGAACGTATTGAATTCTTTTCAGTTTCGATATCGAAACTTGAGATAATATTTTTCTTTTTTTTTGATTTACGGTCAAATAAATCCAATATAAAAATAAAAAAAAATCTCATTTTTATTCCACTCATCCTCGTCTACGATGTCTTACTTTATAAATCATACAAAATTTTTAGCGATTTTTTTTGTTATATTATAAATATAACACATACAATGAGCGTAAGAAATACGCAATATTCTCAGTAGAAATACGATAATGAACAATAATTTTTATTTTCATTGCGTATCAAATATATATATATCCGTATAAAGATATATAAATATAAGATATTTCATTATTTCAGATTGTCAACGATAACGAACATAAGAGTAGGGGGTGTGAGGGGTGGTAGCGTCTGAAAAGAAAAACAATTTTCCGTGTTTTTCGCCGTTCCTAATAACCTATTTATTTGCGTCCGCTAATATTTTCACGTGAAAAGATCGAATGAAAATTATACGGAAATAGGCTCGATATTAACGTCCATTTGCGGCATTTTCATTTTCTCGCATCTTTTATTTTTGTTGTTACAGTTAATGTTGATTTTTTTTCATTACATTTTCAACGATATACTCCTTAGCGTAATGATTTTTCGTTTGAAAAATATTTTTCCCGCAAATCTATAAGAATTAATGGCATCGACAGATGGAATATACACCGGGATCAATCATTATCCGTCAAGACTGTCTAATCCGTAATAGAAAACTTTCCTTTTGCTGGTGACACGCTAATCTAGAGACAGATGTTTTCAATCGACGGTTCGCATCGACGACTCAATAGATAAAATCCATCTATAATACGTTTGTATCGATCGATTTCATAATTGAAAATCTTCGTAACTTTATAGAATCTTGCTCGACGTGTCCAGAAAATGTATCAAAATTTTTATGTCACCAGTCGTCATTAATATTTGAAAATCGCATCTGAAATATTTAATATTAAAATTATATTAATTTTTTTATATAAATTTGTGCGTGTGTGCATCATATTTTGTAGATATAGACGGTTGATGTTGCCTCTCAATCAAGATTATCTCGGCGAGATGCCCCTTGAGGAGACAGTTGGCGAACTACATCAATCAAAATTAACTCTATAGCAAGTAATACAACAAATGGGATTTTCGGTTAATTGAATGGGGGATACGCCGATCATCTATTTTAGGGGTAAACTTAAAGCACTCAACAATTGGATTAATATTGACCCGAGCGATATTATTAAAAAAAAAACATACATCACATCTGAATATTTATAACGTGAGAAATAAATGCATCATAATTTTTATGTTGAAAGTACAAAATTAATGCCGGAAATATCCGAATATATTGAATCTTAACGTTGAACAAGAGAGCGAGGCCAAGTTTTAAACTGTCAACTGATAAACGTGAACGGCTTTGTTCGTCCTTGTGCTCTCTCGTGAAGAGGAGACGAAGACTTCTTCGTCGTCGTAGTCGTCAAAGCATTCTCTTCACCTACAAATTAAACCGCCTCCGAATCCTTTGATGCTGAAAGACAGTGTGATTTGTCCGAGCGGTTGCACTCGTCTCCGTTTCCAGGTTTCTCGTATCGGGAAAAGTTCCTCTTTCTATCTCAAACTATCTCAAATTTCTATCTATCTAAAATGAAAAAAAATATATATATTTCGATTCTAATCGATAATAAATCTTTGATATATAAAACATTTTTCAAACATAAAATATATACAGAAATCACTCTCAATAACCTAGCGAAACATCGATTAAGTGCACTCAAAAGCCTTTTACCGAGCATCAGGTTATCGTTTATCCATTGCATCCTTGCATGAAGCTTATAGTAAATTATTATCGTCGACGAAGCACCGTACTAAAAACAAAATATAAAAAGGTTGCGCTTACAGGTATATGAAAAGCTCATGAAGCGGAAAAGCATTTTGTCTTTCCCAAGACGAACTTATTAATTCAAGCTGCCTTAATCGATATTGATTATATTCACTTAGATTACTCCGCTTGCTTACAACTAAATTTAATTTTAATTATACATATTTGATTTTTTTTTCATATGATTTATATTTCTAATTGAAATTGTATTTGTCTTTTTTCTTTTGAAAAAACCCTTGAAATAAAATGATTTTTTTAGTTAGGTTTAATTAAAAACCGAATAGTGTTTTTTCGAAGGGCATATAAAACATAAAAAAAAATTTCGTTTCAATAATCGACAACGATTGTAGAACGTCGAGCTTTTCCCCGAGAGAGATGAAACAAGAAAAAAAAATCTGCACCAACTGTGAAACTAGTAGTATGAGGTCGGTCAAAAAAAAAAAAGAAGAAGAAGAAGAAATAGAGCGAGCCGAAAATTTTCCAGTTCACGTTTATTGAATCTACTTTCGTTCGATGCCGGGGACTTCTTGAATAATATATCGAATAATGGTATAAATCCGGGAGTCCATCAAGGGCCTTCAGTTCGGTTAGTGGAAACCTTCGGTTCGACGCCATTTCGGGTGGGACGAGAGAAAATTGGGTCCGGAGTCTGGTGCCCGCCCGCTGTTTTGCTTTATTGCTAGCTCGGAAAAAAAAATGTTGATTAGATTTTCACGGGGCCCAAAATCCATTTTCTTAGTAAACATTCTTGGACGTGCAAACAAAAAAAAAAAAAACACACGACCCATTGTTTCGCTTTTTCGCGTCGTCGTAGTTCCTCAAACCATTACATACCTTCATACGTACACAGTTGTTGGCCTTAGGCCGTTTCTATTTTATTCTTTTTTTTTTCTTATTCTTCTTCTTCTTCTTCCTCTTCTTCCCCTCACTTGGCTTAAGTGATTCAATTATTTGTTCTTCTTGCCATGCTTTTGTTCTATTATGTCCGTGCGTTAAACGCGTTATGCCTTTCAGACGTGTGTAAAAGTGTTTTTCTATAGTTTTCATTTTTTTTTTTTTTTGACTATTACCAGTTTCAGATTAACTAGTAAAAACGCATTTAAAAATCATTAATAATTATTGTATATATTTATTTCAAGTTGTATTACCGTTTATAAATAAAACGTCAAAATATTTTAATCATTAGATGACAACATCGATACATCTATTAATGTCTTCATCTACCGATGTAAAATACTTCAAATTTATAGTAAGAGATCGAAACTATTTTAAAAAAATAAATTGAAATCATTTATTATTATTATACAAAATACATATATTTTTGAACTATATATACAAAATTCGCAATAATAAATATTCATTTTCGTTTATTTCTTATCAAAACGAATCGGATTATTTTCATTAAAAGATTCATAGATATTTTGATATAACTTTTTTTATATAGCTTTTAATTTTTAGCAAAAAATAAAAAAACAGAAAATTCGTAAATTTTTGCAGGATCGAAATCTGGGTAGAATATCTAAAAATAAATTGAATAAAGTTATTTTACCCTCCTAAAAAAGGTACGATCTAATTTTAAATGTGAAGCTCGACACGTAGACGATATTATATTACAAGATTTTATTATAAAACCGGAATAGAATATTATTAATATAATAGATTGAATCATTCTTCATTTTTTTTTTAAATATAAATTTACATTTTAACAACAAAAAAATATTCGAATTATAAAATCTTATTTTTTTCACTATGAAAAAAACTTTTTTTTTATAAAAAATGTGCCCCATTTTTTTTTTGAAATTCAATAATTTAAAAAAGATTCACATTTCGCATTATACGAATATCAGCATTGTTGATTCTGAATTAACGAACTTCTGAAACCGGTAAGAATCAAAATTCATTCTGATTTGGCTGAAACGTATTTCACAATCGTACAATTTGTATTGAAAAAAAAAAATAAAAATGAGAAATTAGAGAATGGAATAAATAAATATAAATAAAATGATGAAGATAAATATATATATATATATATATATATATATATATATATATATATATATATATATATATATATATATATACGTGAAAATGTGTTTCGTCCCAAATGATTCGACAGGACGAATGAAAAATTTCACTGCGAAATTTTCATATTGCGAATAAAATATCTTCGAGACAAATTCGCTTCGCTAATGCGTCCCTTGAGAGTTGAATCAGAATAATATCAAACTCTCTACACTCGTAAAACAAGAAAGAAGTGAAAGAAAATAATATATATATAACACTGTGATCAAAAAGTAAAGTGAATTTGTTTATAAAATATAAAAAAATTCTTTATTTATTCTTCCAAATCGATTTTATTCCCTTCAAAGTAATCCGCGTCCGATAAAACGCATTTTTACCAACGCTTTTTCCAGTCCTCGAAACAGTCGGAATAGTCTTTTTCCAGTATAGCCTTCAGGACCTTCTACGATTCGGTTTTTATCTCTTTGATTGTGTCAAAAAGGCGTCCTCGCATTGTTCTTTTAAGTTTGCCGAATAGCCAGAAGTCGCACGGAGTCAAATCGGGCGAATACGGTGGTTGCGGAACGATATAAGTTGAGTTTTTGGCAAAAAAAATCGCGAAAAACCAATGCAGTATGACGTGGTGCATTATAGTGATTAAGAAATCGAAAGTTGTAAAAACACGTGTAATTAGGAGATAAGCAAACCTTTTAACAAACAGAAGCTTGGCAAATGTTATAGACAGTGCTACCAACCTAGAAAAATAAATTACAATTTACCTGCCTTCCTAATTCTCAGAAGTTTTAAATGACAATTTGACATTACTTTTGATCATAGCAATATATATTGAAATTTTTTTTACAGTTTAAAAATAACAAATTTTACAATCGAACAAAACACTTCGATTAACCGTTTATTTTATCAATAAAAATAATTTTTATTCAATAATAATAATATGTTTAATAATTCAAATTCTATAAAAACGAATTATTTAAACATTTTCTTTGAATAAAAATACATATAAAATAATAATATGTTGATGAATAGAATAATTAACAACATCGTCGATTAATAAATATTTTTAAATATCGATACCTTATAACACGCTTCATATAAAAATATTCATAATTTTTATAATATATGCTAATTTCATATATAGAAAATGAATTTATAGTTAAAATTCAAATAGTTTAGGATAAATATTTTTTTTTATTTTAATTTTAAAAAATCAATGTAAATTTACATATAAGCGAAATCCTACTGTATCTTATATTTTAATAATAAACGAAATATTTTTTTATGCCAACATTTTAGTTTAATTTCTCAATATATAGATATTTATATAACAAAATTAATACATATCTATTTAGTAGAAGATATGAAATTTCCTACTTCAATTAAAAATCAAAATTCACTTTTAAAATCTAAAATATTTAAAATTCAAGAGAAAAAAATGTACAAATTTATAACGTCACTTTCACAATTGTAAATATTTTCGCGTACCCGGTACGTCACTGCATCGCTTTTCCCAATACGCTTTGTCTATTATGCGAATTACTCCTTATTATATGCTTGCGTGCGAAAAAAAAAACAGGGGTCTGAAAGTGTTATTCGCGATTTTTTTTCATTTTTTATCGTTTAATAAAAACCAACGAGTCCGAAAGCTCTCGCTTTAATCACTCAATTCTGTTCGAATTTTTCCCACGAGACGATTTTCGCACCGCGAATATCCGACGGTTCGAAAAGAGTTTTTCTTCGGGGAAAACACGCGAAAAATCCACGAATTCGTTTTCGTTTCCGCCTTCTTTTTTTCTCAGTTTTTTTTTTCATCTTGACGATCTCTGAAAAGAAACGTTTTACATGGAAGTAGTTGAAATTTTATCAAAAATTTTTATTTCATTATTTACAATCGAAAAGATTATACATAAAACTGTGATCAAAAAGTAAGATGAATTTGTTTATAAAATGTATTAATTGTATTTACTTATTCTTCCAAATCAATTTCATCCCCTTAAAAATAATCCTCGTCCGATAAAATGCACTTTTGCAAACGCTTTTTCCATTCCTAGAAACAGTAGGAATAGTCTTTTTCCTGTATAGCCTTCAAGACCTTATTCGATTCCGTTTTTATCTCCTTGATTTTGTCAAAAAGGCGTCCCCGCATTGATCTTTTAAGTCGCACGGAGCCAAATCAGGCGAATACAGTGGTTGCGAAACGATGTGAGTCAAATTATTGGCAAGAAATCGCAAAGAAAGAAGTGATGAAGGAATCAAGATTTGCAAAAACACGTGCAATTTTTTGACAAGCGTCTTTTTGTCAAAAACCCTTTGACAAAAAGACGCTTGAAATATGTTATAGACAGTCCTACCAACCTAGAAATAAAAATTACAATTTACCTGCTTTCCTAATGCCCGGTAGTTTTAAATAATAATTTCACCTTACTTTTTGATCATAGTATATATATGATTTTTTTAGTTTTTTTCTTATATTTTTCATATACATAACGGCTTTTTTTCATCCTAGCTACACCCATGGTCATTTGACCTATAGCCGCACGTATTCGACCAAATTTGCGCCGAACAATACCCTTTTGTTTGACCCTCGAAAGCCTTAAAATTTTATCGCACTTCAATTCTTCTTATTCCTACTACGTAACGATTGAACTCACTGTAACTGTTCTTCAATTTCTTATTTAACGATCATGTGCATTATATACTTTTCATTCGATTACTTCAAGATCTTCTTTTATTATATACCAGCATATATAGCTTATTTTTTTTTTACACGCTTTTCGATTTTCAACATCACATATCTCGTACAAGTTCTTCGATTGAACCACCTTTATATTATATAGTAGATATAAACCCTAAATACACAAAGTATTGACGATTGATTTTTGTTGCCCCCCATTTTATTGCATTCAATCAAATAAAACAGAAGCTCTCAACTGTTTTTTTTGTATATATATATATATATATATATATAGTCGAAATCCGGTTTCAATGCGGTATAGGAAATTTTATATTTGTTCCATCGGAGAAAACTCGTACATAAAATAAACTTTTACAATATTGATAAGATTCGTTGCTTACAATGGTTACAGCTTTTTAAACATTTTATTAGCAATATATATTAAAACGATATGACATAGTTTAAACATTATGTATAAAAAAAAATAATTTTATTAAAAGAAAAAAAACCAACACAGTTGTCGTAATTAGAGTTACATATTTATATTATATTAAATTAAACAAGAATTGAAACGTTTGTAATAATTTCTGTCAACGTTTCAATTGAAAAATAATTGCGTCAAAGACAAATAAACGACGTCATTCGAATCACTTCCGGTTCGTCTACAGGAACAAAAGGAAGTCTTTAAATTAAATATTCATAATTGTTGAGTGAATCGACGAATAAACTATAGATAAAATAAATTGTTTTCATCAAAACTTTTAACATTTATCAATTACAAATTTAATATAATAATTTATTGTCGTTTTTAAGTTGTAATATTTTTATGAAAAATAAATCATGTTCTAACAATTGAAGATTCAATATAGAGCAGGCATATTAAACGCGAGACTCGCGGGGATGCTGTTTTTGATAATATATATAAAATTGATATTTAAAAGTAAATTTTATTTTTATTTGTATATTCCGTTTAATAAAGTTTAAATTAATTATAAATATTTTTTACATTATCAAGCTTATAACGTTTATAGTTGGAAAGTTTGAAATTTTAGGAAAAATTACAAACAATGCCTTAAAAATATTAAAAAAAACATTGCTTTAAATATACAGTCAAATCTATATTTGTGCGGTAGATAGGGACTGTAGAAAAAAAATCGCACAAAAAAATATTTAGAAGGGTACCGTATAAAAAAAGATTGTCATCAACTAACTAATGTTATTAAATGGCGCATTATGTATTGAAATTCGCTGATGCAATATATACTATATATTGAGCATGACTAATGAAATAGGTTGATGCAATGTGTACATACACATTGATATCAAAAAAAGTGATGCCAACACTTTTGTAATTGAATGAATGGTATTGTGGTTCATATACCGCACAAAAAACGCATACAAAAAGACCGCACAAAAACAGGTTTGACTGTATATACAATAGTACCATATTATATTTACTACGGTTTATAGAATTTTTGACGCCAAAAAAAATCTGGAATAGCTGTAAAACAATTTTATTGCGATCGTGTGTGTGTGTACAAATTTTACAATAAGTGCAGCAATTCCTGGCAGCGTATTTACGACGGGCGCATTTTTCAGAAGCCTTTTGTTTCAGCGGTGGCTGAAAGCCGGACGCGAAAGCGAAGCCTTTTGTTGGTTGCGTTACACGTGCATTGTTGTGGCAGGGCACAAAGCCTCGTCTCCGTTGAAGGGTGGTGCCTTGTCACACCCTTTCTCCGCGTCGCGCCCCGTGAACCCCTAACGGTAAATATCTCGAATAGCTCTTTTCTTCGACGCTCGTCTTTAGTACGTGAGTTAACTCGCATTTCTATCGTTCGTTGTCTTTTATTTTTATTTTTCTATTCTTTTTTTTATTATTTTATTTTTTACTACTAAACATGTAATTTATTATTATTATTATTTCAATACTGTTTTGTTTGTGAAAAATTGACGACTTACTCGAAATACGAAAGATTGATTGAATCAGACTTTTCATCAATATATAACTATAAAAATTTATATTAAAAATAATTAAACTGAAAAAAAAAACACACGCATTGCAGAGTTATTGGTCGCCAATTATCGACCATTTTGCCACGAATTTATTTCATTTTCTTTCCCTTATATTACTTCGAACACGTCACATATTGTTGACCGGAAAATCGCAGTCCGCCGACAGAATTCGACAAGCAAAAAGGAGGGACGAAAAAAAAATGAACGACACGAAAAATAAGACGAGAAAGAAAAAAAGGAAAATAAAATCGATTAGGGTCTAAAGGAGAGAGAGAGAGAGGAAAAAAATAGACAGCCACACGTTTGATGAAAAACCGCAGGGGTCACGAAAGCATCGACAATCGTTAGAACTAATGAAGACCTCGACCATCCGACACAGGTGAAAGATGAAAGCCTCAAACCTTTGAATACGCACAACCATAGTTTATCAATCTGAAATATTTTTGTCAATTTTTTTTAACTGAAATATCTATTTCCCATTATTTTTCTCTCTAGATAAATATAAATAGGCTGTCATAATTTATATACTGCTAATTTAAAATGGTATATTATAAATTTTAAATAAATAAATATATATCAAAAAAATATTACATTAAAATTACAACTTTTAAATTTGATCTTATCCTACAAAAAAAATTCAAGTATTTGTTAAAATATTTTTTTAACAAATTTTAAAATATGTATAAAAATCAAAGTTCTTTATAATTTTTATATCTTCCGCCATAATAACTTTTTTTACGCACCCCAAAACAATCTTTCGTATACCCAAATTGGGAACTGCTGGTCAAAATATAATTATTATGTCCAATGATATATGTTAAAAGTATGAGAAACTAACTAGTCAAGGAATTTACTTAGAAGAATACTATTCGGTCAACATTTTCACTTTTCCGAATCTACTTTCAAATTCGGATTGAAAAAGTATTGATGAATAAAATTTTCCCTATATAATATATATGTAATCTACATTCCAAATTGTCAACTTGTAAATTTTGTATTTGTTTTCAATTTTGGAAAAATAGATTTTTTTAATTATAATGTTTCACCTTTTAACATTGAATAACAAAAAACCATTTGTCTTTCACACAGTGAATAATTCAATTTTTAACAAAAAAAAAAAAAAAAAAATGCGACTAAAGAGCGAGCGCGGTTTTTCAACGTTCGACACGTTGGCACGTCTGTTTTTTTTCGTTCGACGTGGCCATAAACATCCTCGGCGAGATTCGAACCCTGTAAGGAACGAAACACACGAAACGCGGCACGGGTTCGACATAAAGTATTTTGAGATCATGAAAGCCGTCGGATCGACGCCAATCCCCATCGGTTTATTTATAAAGAACGTTTTGCCATCTTTTTGTACGTGATCCTGACCTCCTACCGCCTTATTTTGAACCCGCCTACCCGCTGCCCGCCCACAAAAACCGAAAATTCAACCGATTCCGCCCCGCCCGGTAAGCGCGGTAGCAAAAACCGGTTACTACGGCAAGGCACTCATACCGAAATCGTTCCGTACAATAAACAAACGCTTTTATTTTCTCTGTTCGACGTACCGGATATACTCGAAATGTAATTCAAAGGTTACAACCCTAAAAATATTTACTTACCACCTGTGAGCCACCCTGCGAAACTCGTACAACAAAAACCGAAAGGGTATTTACCTGTGCGATCGGACATATGTTCCTTATTTTGCAACGGAAGAATATAAATACATGAATAAAAATAACAATATTTTTATAATTATCGCATTTTTTAACACTACCTAACAATACGATGCCCACATAAATATTATTCAGTATATATACATTATATTAATTATGACTGAAATAATTAATAAAATTTCATTGTTTTCATTATTAATTACAGAAAAAACTTATTAATTTTTATTTAATCACTTAATACTTTTAAACGAGCGTTGCTCGTGCGCGTCACGAGTGCCCGATTGCACTAACCCGAGTCACATTTTTGTAGAAAAAGCCCGAGCATTAGGTGGTTTAATCATTAAAAAATACAACTATTTAATTATCATAATTATTAAATTGGTCAATTTTGTACTAAATACACAATTAAAATGATTAATAAAATTCTAAAGTAACAACATTGTATATAATGCACTTATTTGGCAATCAATAAATATTGGTCCAAATCCCTAAGGCATCCATTTGTTTCACGTTTTATTTACAATAAACATTATTTCTTATAAAATATCTCTACAAATACAACATATATTCTTTATTTAATTTTTGAATATTTTATTAAAATTTTAAAAATTATTTTTACATACCAAATCAACACACTAACAACACCGCCAACAATAAACATTAAAAATATATTATATTATTAACATTTTTTTTATTAAAATAAAAAAAAATACAAAATAACTCAATGCCGAGAAAAAAACAATCGGTCATTGAATAGGTAATGCTAGTGAAAAAAAAATACTGTAGAAACCAAAGGGAAAGAAAGCACGCGTAGAACGTCTAAATTGTGACGAACGCAACAAATTGGGCAAGAAAAGAGGGTGTAATGATGAAAATCTATCGGACGATTACACATCGATTTCACCACTCGATATCGGTGTATCATTACTCCCTTTTCGAGAGGGCGCTAGTATCCATCAACCTCGACAAGCGTGCACACTAACCGAATACGAAATCAACCCTATGGGTTACCTTCAAAAATATATGAGTGTATGGATAAAAATGGGCTTTTATATATAATACATATATATGTGTGTATGTATATGTTATATTTATTATGGAAAAAAATCTGATTAACCATTTAAAAGACAATTGTCAAATAGTGAAATAGATATATATATAAAATGGTATGCCGTACGCGCACTAACGCCATCTGTGATCGCGCGTGATTTTAAAATCGACGAGCGGCACGTATTCGCCGTCGATTTAACACCTGCGTGCGCATCGAATAGAGAGAGAAAAAAAACCGCTCGAATGCAGGGGTGCACATTTGAAGAGCACGACCCCCGGAGAATTCGAAAGCATTAGCCAATTAGCTGATTGGAGTGCCGGGACCGCTACAATCAATTCCCGCACGTCTCGGAATTTACTCGGTTCGAATCCCACACCTTTGCCGATTTCGATCTCTACATTTCCCCGGCTCACACCCTCACAATAGTCGGACCACCTTTACCGTTTCCACATCTGGACCCTGCCGGTTGTTTTCTTCCAATTCCAAGATGGGACTCGCATTTTTTTTTTGGGAGAGATGGTCGGTCTCGCCGTCAGATAAGCGCTCCCACAATCCGCTTTTATTATTCAGTCCATTACGCAATCGTAATATTTTTTCTCTTCTTCTTCTTCTTTTCTCTTCGTTTTCTTTTTTTTTTGCAAATGAGTGACGGCAATATTTTCGTTTCGTTAGCGTTCTTATATTTTCCTTTTCTTGCCGCGCTTATTTATTCCGTTTTCCATATTTTTCTACACTCGCAAAACTTCCCTTCTTTACGCCGCTACAATTCTCGACTCGGTTTTCATTTTTCGAAACCAAAAAAAAAAAAAAAAATAAGATGAATTTTAAAAGAGATTCTGCGGAGCGAAGAAGCGTCGCAATTTGCAATCAAGTAGCGTATGATTCGATTTGAATTTTAAAACAAAACGACGAAAAAGATTATTTCTCAATAATAATTTTGATATTCCACTTTAATGCATATCGATAAAAAATATATATATATAAATAATAATTCACGAGAAAAATGTAGTCGTATAACTTTGATCAATCGATCGTTTTAAAATATTTTTCAGAACCAATCGATTGGAAACGAATAAAAAATATTTTAATTTATTAACTAGCAACTTCAGATTGAATCTTCCTGCAAATTGAAATATTTAATTTTTTAAACAAATTGTAAATTATTTTAATATATTAAATTCAATATATAATATAGTCCTATATTCATATCATATTTTATTATAAAAAATATATTTTCTCATTCACTTATCACAATTAAACATCAAAAATATGTTATTTTCATGACGAAATAATGAAAATCGTTCATAATATTTGCGTTACATTATTATCTGAAAAACATGTATTTCAGCAATATTAGTTTTTAACACCTTTGTCAAAATACTCACTGATTAAATATTGTAATAACGTTTAACACGAATGCATGTTTAAACTAAAATTGATTATTAAATTATTATAAATGTTTGATTTTATATTATGTAAACAATATTTTTAGCACAAATTTTAGCTCTATTATATATTGTATTATACTTGTATAATACAATATATAATAAAGAGAACACAAAACATTTTACGACAAGACCTTATAAAACTATCGTTCTGTGTATTATCATTTGACTTTACGCAGTCTTCAATTTACACTCGACGAGACCTTAAGGCTTCGTAAATTTCCAAAATTTAGAAACACCGTTTTATTGCGCAATATAATCAAAGCGTCATATAAACGCGAATGATTTACGCCGCGTCGAAAACGACTCGGTGCTCGGATCGCGGATCGTCAACCTTTTTTTTCATCTTGCGTACCGCACGAAAAAAATATATAATATTTTTTTTCTTACAAATACGAAAAAAATATGAATCGACATAGACGCACGCGTGCCACGGTTTGAGAACGTGCGAGTCCGAAATTGCCGTTCGCCACGTAGCTGCAGACCGTCACGTCCATGACGAGAGTAAAACAGTCGTAAAAAAACGAAAAAGTGAAAAAAATAATACGAGGCCTCCATTGAAAAGGTGCCTATCGTAAGATTCCGATGCGAGATTTAATCCAGAGCTTATTGTGCGTGCGTGAAAACGTGTTTTTTATCACGCGCGTTTTGAACCAGGTGAGGGGAAAAATTGGAACACCTCAAAAAAAAAAGGTTAAACTATAATTCAGCCGATGATGAACGATGAAAACGCAAAAGGATCCACCCTTCTTTTAGACTGAGCTTCAAAATTTAATATATTAAATATTCCTTAAAAAAAGGAATAAATTTAAAAATTATAAATATAACACTGATCAAGAAGTAAGGTGAATTTGTTTATAAAATATAAATTCTTTATTTATTCATCCAAAACAATTTCATCTCCTTCAAAGTAGTCCCACTTTTTGCCAACACTTTTGCCATCGCTTTTTCGGGTCCTCAAAATAGTCGGAATAGTCTTTTTCCTATTTAACCTTCGAGGCCTTCTTCGATTCGGTTTTTATCTCCTCAATCGTGTCAAAACGGCGTTTTCTGAATATCCAGAAGTTGAACGGAGTCAAATCTGGCAAATACGGTGGTTACGGAACGATATGAGTCAAGTTTTTGGCAAAAAGTCGCAAAGAACCATTGCAATATGACATGGTGCATTATCGTGATGAAGGAACTGAGAGTTGTAAAAACACATGTAACTCGAAGATAATTAAAACTTTTGACTTACAGATTCTTGGCAAATGTTACAGACAGTCCTACAAATCTAGGAAAAAAATTACAATTTCACCTTACATTTGATAGTATATTCCTATTTAATTTTATCCAACTATTACCCAAATGTCTAAATATTAGATAAATATCAGTTATTCTTCTCTGAATACAACATTTTTTTTAATGGGCGGCTTGCGTTTAATATCCCTGATTTAGTTTTTCATTTTTCGCATAGTTCAACGTGAAAGTTTTCAATAACCTTCATTTGAACGATAATTGAATTATGAATACCGCAAACTATTTAAAGAACCAATTTACACAACATACTGAAAAATTAAAATCTATTTTCAAATAGAATCCAAATGCACGTTCGCATATATAATATGATATATATATATATATATATATATATATATATATATATATATATATATATATATATATATAATAAATTATAAACCGGCGTTAATGTGCCGTTAAATTTAGCAGCCGAATTTCTCCCAAAGCATTCTCAAATCGATTTTCCGGTGAATTTTGCACGAAACTTCGTCTCGATCACGCGCGAGAACACGCGCTCTTATCGAACGTCGAACTTTCAACGACTACTTGTGAAAATCGCTTCGGATTTAACGAACCAATTTACGACAAATCCAAATATTGCGATACATTCAAACATTCTAAAGAATCGCGTATGCGTGTGTGCGTGTGCGTGTGCGTGTGCGTGTGTGCGCGCGTACGTATGACCGATTTTGGAAGCGAATTGAATTGTCAATTATGGCGTTCCGTGTAAACAATTGAACAAATGTCGCGTCACCTTTACGCGGCAATTGTAAAGTTGCGGTCACACGCCGCGGACATAATGCAAGTTTAGTTATTCACCGTCGAAAAGTTTGCGCCGAAATTGGCCGTTACCACGCGTCACTTTACGCTTTTGACGCCCGTGAATTTTTCAACATGTTTAAAATATTCAACGAAAAATGCGGGTTTATCGCTCGTAAAAGAAAAAAAAACAAATATGGAATATTCGCGAGTGGACACTTAGTGTGATATAAGGCTGCGGTCGCAATATACGTGGACAATCTATAATATATTATATAATCTTAAATATAATAAAATATGTTTAGTGTCCAACGTTAATTGATGAAAACCTTCCAAATACACTCACATATACAATATACTAATGTGATCAAAAAGTAAGATAAAATTAGGAAAGCAGGAAAATTATAATTTATTTCCTAGGTTGGTATGACTGTATGCAACATTTGAAAAGCGTCCGTTTGTCAAAATGTTTAATTATCTCCGAGTTACGCGTGTTTTTACAACTCTCAGTTCCTTCATCACAATAATGCACCATGTCATAATGCAAACTCGACTCCTATTGTTCCACAACTACCGTATTCGCCTGATTTGGCTCCGTGCGACTTCTGGCTATTCATCAAACCTAAAAGACCAATGAGGGTACGCCGTTTTGACACAATTAAGATAAAATCTGAATCGAAGAAGGTCGTAAAAGCTATACCGGAAAAGACTATTTCAACTGTTTTGAGGACTGAAAAAAGCATTAGCAAAAGTGCGTTTTATCGCACGGGGGATTATTTTGAATTGGATGAAATTGATTTCAAAGAATAAATAAAGAATTTACATTTTATAAACAAATTCACCTTACTTTTTGATCACAGTATTAAATCCAATAAAATGCTGAACGGAGATGATAGAATCGATGATGTTTTTTTTTTTTTGCGAAAGGTCCATCTTTTTTTTTCGTGTACTACTTACTAACGGGGAACTTTCAAAACGATTGATGAGGATCCCTTTGTTGTTTCCATTTGTCAAATATTTGCTTGTTTTCATTCGGCGAATCGCGTCTTTTAAAACATTGTTCATTGGAATTCGTTTTACGTTGCCAAAGTTTTCGATCGAAAGGCGAACTTTCGCTGCGCAAATATTGTATTTCGCGTTGTTAAAAAGTTTAATTTTCGACATGTTTATTCAATATATTCAAATTGAGAAGAAAAACGAACGCGGCGGATGGGAGGGGGGGGGGCTTACAATCGATCGTTCAATAAAAATATTGATAATAATAATAATTAAAAAAAAATTACTTCACTTAAATTCTTTTCATTATTACGCCATTATCAGATATTTCAAATATTAATAGACATTTATATTATCATACTTCTGCTCGAATTCATCTATAAATTTCATTATATTGTATTCAAGAAAAAAACATTATCTTATATAATTGTTTTTTTTTTTTTTTGATAACATTTATAAAACTCCTCAATCATAAATTGTTGAAATATTTTTTTCAAAAAAAAAACTGGTAAATTTTGTATATACATATAAAAAGTATACTTATTTCTTTCAGAAAAAATATCAAATTTCTTAATATATATAATGATGATATGATAAGTGACGATATTTTTAAATAAATATTTTTTTTTGTAAAATAATAATTATAATAATATTTCAATGAATATTTATACAAGTTCAAATATATATGTAAAGATGTAATATATCGATAGAAATTGTTTTAGTTTTTACACATTTTTATATAAGTTTCACTTGTCTGTTTGTCCGAGTGGAATTTTGTAATCGATTTTTCGAGAACTTCTCGATGTCCGATTGAGCTGAAACTTTGCATACTTTCTCAATCTCGATGACAATGTAAAAATCAATTAACAGATTTACAAAATAATTGACCAATTAATGGTAATTAATTATATCGCTTTTGCGATAATGCGACATAACGAATAATAATACAATTGTACATTTATCGATAAATTTATATGATAATACAATTTTTATTATTGGTAAGAATACATACAAAATAATAACATGTTTATTTAGATTTTTTTTTATTTATACAGATATATTATTTCAGTGCAAGTTCCAATCTCCCAGAGCATTCGACTGACTGCAGCTCATCAACTCGAGTAGTTTCTAGTAATAAGTGGCCTTTGATGATGTAACCGTGAAGCAGCAACACCCCTTATGTCTAACCGTAGCCCCCCTGGAGAGGGTCCAAAGCCTCGGGGATATTAATAAACATATCCCTTTAAATGAAGCGAAACAGATGACGGAGGTAAGTTCGGGTCGGGTTTCGTCGGACCGACTTGAAGTATTCAAATCTGAAACTTTGCCCGCGAGCGAACATAAAATATTTACGACGTCGCTCTTCCACTAAGGCTAGACGTCTTTTCGGCTGCTTATTAAAATTAATTACTGTTTAAATCGACGCAATGCAACGCATGTTTGTGTTATTAAATTATGCATGCCGACAAACGATAATCAAAAAAGAAAAATATAGATATACATCTAGCTCTTTTTTTACACGATTTTGAAATAGCGCGGTTCACCGATAAGAATAAATATAGATTTTTTACACGAATTTTTTGTTCTAGCACGTATTCCTAAAATTTTTATTACATACTTTTATAAGTTTTTCTGTATGGAATTTTGCAATCGATTTTTTGAGCACATCCCGATGTACAATTGAGCTGAAACTTTCCATACTTGCTCATTCTCGATGACAATACTAGAATCAATTTACAAATTTATAAATATGGATTTTATTATTATTTTTAACATATCCCCAAATTTATCATATATCGTGTGCATTTATTTGCACGATTTTTTTCTACGCGTTTGCTTAGGAACGTTTCGACCGTGAAAAAACAGAGTTTGGTATATATAATAAATCACATAAAAATACAATATCTCTCTTGTATTGTGTCTGCAATTAAATTTGTTATTGCAGACACAATAAATTTTAAAAATATCATAATTATATTATGATTTATTTAATCTGACAGTCTAAATACGCTTTTCCGAGAGGGAAATAATATTTGATATATATATATATAATATAATATATATAGTCATAATTTTTCCGATATATTTCTAATTAAATTATCATCAATTCAAACCGTAATTAATTATATAATAAACCATAGAAAATACGTCTGACCTGTTTACATTAATAACATAAATATAGTATTTATGAACGAAATATATGCGGCATATTAATACGAGTTATATAAATAATACAATTTTATTTAATGAAAACATATCGTGTAAAATAATATTTTCACGTGTCAATAAAAATAAAAAAAAAACACAATGTTAACGATATGTTTCTATCTATTCTCAGATTCATGTTGTGTACCGAAATATTGGTAATTTTAGACGTCGTGTCAATGAAGCGGTAAACTGAATCGCAACAAAATGGCTAATCGAGTGAATTGCAAGATGCATTAGATCTTATTCACTGCATTCTATTCGATGACATCAAAGATGACTGGAGTACATCATTAGCATATTCAATTTTGAAAGGAGCTCATTCCTCATTCGCGGCACGCGCCGCCTTTCAGCATCCCTTTAACTCCTTCACTCCCGTTCTTCATAAGTATAACAAATAAAAAGGGTTAAAATGTTGTATTGTATATAGAGACGTCGCAATAACCGGTGAAGTTTTTATTATTTTTTTTTAAAACGGTGACTTGTTAACGAGATTTCTAAACCAGAAACGTTCAAAAGACACTCCTCAATCATTTGTTAAGCTTTTAGCATAATTAAAAAAAAAAGGTTTTTTTCTATATTGAACTCAGGTTATTTGTGATTAAATTTGCAACTAAACAAGTGTTCAAGTAGACAGATATTAATATTGTGAGATTCACGGGACCATTTGCACGGTGGACCAGTCACTAAAACCTCCTTTCTTCCCCATCCTATGCAGAACCATCGACAGGCAATAGCTTCAGTCTAGGACGGTATGATCTAGGCCAGCGTTTCTTAAACTGTGTTCCGCGGAAACCCAGGGTTCCGCGAACAGTAGCGTAGCGATGGAAGGGGGGCATTGTGTCCCAGGCACTACTCCACAGGAGTTTCACAATAAAAGTGACCACTAAAAAGGGTTCCACTTATCAAAAATATTAAGAAACGCTGATCTGGGCGTATTTTTCAACTTTTCGCAAACTTAGGCATCTGACTGTCTATGATAAAAGTGCTATATTCTCAATGATCAATTCAACAAGTCGAAGCAAAATTGCACTTAGCAATAATCTAATTTAATTTTATTCAAATAAAATAATAAATTGTCTCTGACTATTCCGAGCGTCTTCTTAGAATTGACAATGAATTAAATGATTATTTTTTTAGTGGATCTCTTTTCATAGTCTATTAAGTTTATGAAACAAAAAATTGATCGCATCACCGGATGAGGTTATTTGACAATTGAAAATCCTAGTGAATGTTCTTCGATTGACGCATCGATGAATCCTTAATTATCAAGCAGATTCACTGGTAAACCATGAACGTGAATTTTTTTCACCACCATTACTATCAGCACCAGCTCGAACGTTCTGCAACAGTCGCCGGTTGCTTGCCTTGAGCCGTTTCACATCAGATGAACAAGGGAGGAAATTGCAAGTGGAGGAGATTTTCCACGTCATACATTTTTACGATCGACCGGAATTTACAGCTCCGTGAAATACGGGCCACCGCTGACTCCTTCTTCCACCGTCGACGTCGTACCTCTCCCATACTTCGAATCATCGGAGGAGACCACCGGGATCTCCTCCAATATCCCATACCCGGTTCCGTTACGGCCTGAATGCGAAATCGCTCATAATAAATTGCGACGACTTTTGCACGTTCGTTTCACTTTTGCGAGCTGTGCGAATTCGGCTCTTTATATATATAAATATATATATATATATATATATATATATATATATATATATATATATATATATTTATTTATTTTTTATTTATACCGAGCGTGCGTATTTTTGCTCTGTCGTTTCGTGCGAAAAACCAACGCTCGGTTACCATTTTACAGAGAGCAGAATGGAAAGTTTCAAAAAAAAAGAAATAGAATAGAATAGGTGGAATTTAAGTGATGTATTACATTGAAATTAATGGTGCGGTTTTTGTTGCAATTTATACGCGTATATATATATATATATATATATATATATATAGGATGAACCAAAAAATTGTTTCCGAATTTAATATCTTTTTTTAGCACATTTTCATTAATTTATTTTCTATAATAATATTAGAAATTCATAATTGCTTCAAAAATATGATTAAATAAATATATATAAAAATTACAAAATATATATAAAATATTTATAAAACAAAACACAATAGAGATTTTCACTATTAAACGCTTGTTTCCTTTTGTCGTGGTCAAATCGGTCGTTCATTGCAGAAACGTTTAATTATTCAAGTCATATATAATAATAGAATGTCATTATTCACACATCTATTATATTATGAATTAATCAATAGTTCAATCAGTGATCCTCAATTTTACTTATTAGTAATCATGGCGTTTTTAATTTTCCGTGTCAGTACAAATATTATCTGCTATATAAAAAAATATTTTGGTTATTAAAAAAAAGTACTTCGATTCTTTATTAATAAAATTTTAAATGTTTCTCAGTTTAAAAATAGTGTTCATTATCCAGAACAAAAAATTATAGTAGATATTTCGTCACATCTAAATCGATTAAATCGTAAATTACAAGAGAAAGTATAACAAATAAAAGTTTTCGATAATATAAGACGTTGTGTCATTTAAAAATAAATAATCACTTTTTGCATTAAATTATGAAAGAGAAACTTTAATTCAATTTCCAAGTTTGTTGCAGTAGTCGCATATCAAAAGAAAAGTTTTCGTTAGAGATAATAATACTATGCTAAAGAGGATATCAAAAAATTAAAATTTTTAGCAAATTTATTCGCGTATCAAATATGAAAATGCTAAATTTCCAAGGAAAAATGCACAATCTGACTCGATTACGTTGAAAAATATGCGAATTCGTTGAAAACAAAGGCGGTTACGTTTACAATACAAATTACACCAAAATCTCGATTTGTGTCGTTTTCGAAGTTACGTCGTCACAATTAATTTTCGTCATTTCACAGTTGTGTAGTTAAAATTTCGATTTGCGTTGCTAAATTTTATTAAATTTTTCGATATTTAATTTCAAATTGCATGTAAAAATGAATGGTATATCAATTTGTATTTGTAATAGTGACCCTTGTGAATGATGCTTGTGATGTTAGAGCTTGTTTCGATTTGCGTCTTCTTTTTCTGCCGGTCCCAATTAACGACGAAAAATCGAGGTTTTGGTGTATTACATTTTGTAAATATATATAAATAATATATTTCTTCAATTTTTATTAATTACTGATAATTTGTATCATTTTTTTAATAGCTATTAATTTTATTTATTTTCATAATTCATAAAAAAAATTTCTCTGTGCTCTCAAAATAATCCAACCGCATACCATTTTAAAATGTGTGATTCATTAGTAATCCATTTTTTTTAATTCAATATCAATATCTTTATATTGAAAAAAAAAAAATATATATATATATATATTAACATTTTACTCGTGCTGAATATTTTTTTTATCTCTCCTTTTACACTGAGAGCGATCGTCGCGAATCGAACCCAAACGTGTCGTTAAGAACGTCACTTCTAAAATGTAACGTATAAATAACCATTTTTTTTTCATTCAGATTAAAACGCTCAAAATTATGATACCCGGTAATAATAATGCACGTGTAATACATAAAGCCGTTGTGTGATAAAATTATACAATTTCGTCGCGACACTTTGCATATTTTGCGCGTTTGAAAAATGTGACACGTCGGGTATACAACGCCCGTGGGAAAAACGGGTGAAAACTTTTGAAAAATAGTGCACTCCATAGAATGAGAGTTTGAACCTAGTGCAAAAGTTGCGCTCGTCTCGGGGCATTTTTTTGATTTATCGCGGCGAATCGCAAAATATTCACTAAGGTCTCTCTTTATTCGCAGTCGATGCTCGCGAAAATCATATAAATTTTAAATATAATATATAAGTATTATAAATATAATCCTTAACCGGAACGATGATCTGTTTTTCACGCAAATCTAACAATGTATGGAGGTTGTTATAAAGTATTTGCATATATGGTATATATACGTAAATATGTTTTTTTGTGAAAAAACACTACACTAAAACCTCGATTTGCCTCGTTAATTAGGAACCGAAAGAAGGCGACGCAAATCGAAATAAGCTCTAACACAAAGGTCACTATTACAAATACAAATCGATATGCCGCATATTTTTACAAGAAATTTAAAATTAAACATTGAAAAATTTAATAAAATTTAGCAACGCAAATCGAAATTTTAACGACACAACTTCGAAAACGACGCAAATCCAGGTTTTAATGTACTTATATATGAATAAATAGATTAGTTTTTTTTTTCATCAAAAAGTTTCATTTGTGCAAGTACTATTTATTGTTGGCAAGAAAAATTTTTGTGAATCTTTAAAAATTTGTAAATTGTAATTTTTGACTTTTCCGACTCAAAAGTTTGCCGACCCCTGAGTTAGATAATTCATTTTTAATTTTCTTCAGTATTGGACACAATTAATATTCTACAAAATACTTTCTTTTTCACGGTTAATAAATTTTATTATCATATTAAAGTGTTTTCATGTGTTTTTTATAATATTTGTAATATTTGAAGTACAAAAACTACACTTTATATATATATATATATATAATCTGAAATTGAATAGATTTAATGCACGCTGATATGAATGTATCGAAAGCGAACATTGAAAATTAAAAGGTGGCGCGCAACGTTGAATCGCCGCCATTTTTGGCTCACGTTCGGCCATATCGAGTGTGAGCAGTGCACGCGGCCATTTTGTGCAAAAGAGTTTATCGCGCAAACACCTGACGTCTCCTTTAAAATTTGGAACGTGTTCCACGTCGATTCGTTTCCGTGCCATAGATAGTTTTCGCGCGAGGGTCACACGTGCGCCACTAAATTACCGCAAGCTTTCGCGCTCACGACCTCGCATTTCCCATAGATTTGCCGGAACGGGTGTCGGATGGAAAATTTAATTTCGCACCTACCTCCCGGAAGCCTTTGGATATGGTGAAAATTTATCCCGTTTTGTGCTAAACGGCATCGACAAAATGTCGCTTGATATTCGCATGATTTCGATTCTTTGCCTGATACTAAATAATTATATTTTTATACATAAAACGAAAACTTTACATATTTTCTCATTTTATATGATATAAAAAAATATTTATTTTATTATCACAAAAAAATTCAAAAAATACTATATGGTAATATTCGTTAATTATAGTTTTTAGTTTATACTACTTTATTTAAAAGCGATATAATTGATTACCACTACTAATTGGTCTTATATTTTGTAAATATAATATTTGATTCTTACATTGTCATTGATATTGTGCAAATATGCAAAGTTTTGGCTTAATCTGACATCGAAAAGTGCTCAAAAAATCGATTGCAAAATTTCTCCCAGACAAACAGACAAGTGAAACTTATATAAAAGTGTATAAAAAGAAACATTTCTATAAAATGGTAGGTTGTCGTAAATTTAAAAAAAATCTCGTATTTGAAAAAATTTGTTGGATTAATTTTTTTTACGACTGAATAATGAATGAGATAAGTGAAATCCTAGAAAGAATTGAAAAGCATTCGAATTGAGCCTAGACCCTAAAAGATTATCGGAATATCAATAATATTGAAACACAAATTTCGTTCGCTCGATATAATATAATTCAAAAATATATAGCCCAATAAAATTGAGTTACACGCGAACAACATACAAACCCACTATATGCGTAAATTAGATTTATTGACATTTGCATGCGATGAAATGTCGGCGTTGATGTCGATGACAGCGTTTAGAATCCTTTGACACTGCGATACTATTACATCATGGCGATGCTGGTATTCCACATTAATTCACTTAGCAATTACGAGAACTGTAATTAAACGGAAGACGTCCCTTGTTCCGATGGACCGGAAGTGACGTGAATGACATTGATTATTCGCCGATGACGCAATTATTGCGCAATCGAACCCGTGTATACTGAATTCCGAACATAACAATTATTTAATATATTTTTTTTACGTCAATATTAAAAATTAAATATTATATAATACTGTGTTCAAAAAGTAAGGTGAAATTATCATTTAAAAACTCCCGGAATTGTCATTTTAAAACTCCCTTAGGAAGGTAGGAAAATCGAAAAAAAATTCTTATATTTGTAGAACTGACTATAACATTTGACAAACATCTGTTTGTCAAACGATTTAATTATCTCCGAGTTGCACGTGTTTTTACAACTCTTGGTTACTTCATTATGATAACGCACCATGTCATACTGCATTGGTTCTTCGCGACTTTTTTGACAAAAACTCGACTCATATTATTCCGCAACCATCGCATTCGCCCGATTTGGCTCCGTGCGATTTTTGGCTATTCAACAAACTCAAAAGACCGATGCGGGAATGCCATTTTGACACGATTAAGGAAATAAAAACCGAATAGAAGAAGGTCTTAAAGGCTATAACCGGAAAAAGACTATTCCGACTGTTTCGAGGACTGGAAAAAGCGTTGGCAAAAGTGTATTTTATCGGACGGGGATCACTTTGAAGGATATGAAATTGCTTGGTTGTAATATCAGATTTTAATTTATATTTTGATTCACGAAGAAAATATTACTATTATGCAAATGGCGACGACTTACTTTGCTCGCATTAGAACGTTTCGCTTTAAATATCGGTATAAATTCCAGGGCATATTTTGCATGACAAAAGCGGCGGTGCGCAACCGCAGGAGCGCGTTCCCGCAAGCTGCAACTTGTGGACTTTGATGATGCATTGCTTGAATTATTTTGTACTTTGGAATTAATGCACACAAACTCGACAAACGTTTTACACGGCAGAAACGAAATTACTGCAGCCGTAATTTAGATATTTCAGTAATTAACACGAACAATATTAAAATATCAAAGAAACTTATGAGAAACATTTTTTTTATTTCATTATTCACAATTACAATTTTTTTTTCATACTGCACAAATGTATTCAAAATGTTACTTTAAACTTTCATATAAAATCTTAAAATTAAAAAAAAATCAACTTAAAGTTGTTTATAATTAAAAATAACCACAATAAAATAAAACATAATTAATTCATTGACAAATATGCTTATTTAAAAAATATCATAAATAATATTAAAAAATTTTCAGTATATTAAAAATTATTTTTATAAATAAAACACCCTAAAACTCTGAACTAAAATTTTGGACTTAATTAAATTGTTAGTTTGAGTTTCAATTTAAAAAATATATAAAAATAAACTACATATATATATATATATATATATATATATATATATATATATATATATATATATATATATATATATATATATATATGCCTTCAAAAATTAGTGTTTTGAAATGATATCTAATTAATGATTTTTATATAAAAATACATGCTTTCTAATCTTAACATATTGTTATATTACTTTAGTATCATTTCTAAGAATACTAAATATCAGTGATAGTATTACTGTTATCTATATATAATAGAAAAAACATCAAACATTACGCTTTTAGTTGAATTTATGACTAAGAAAATATAATATAGATCCAAAATATACCATACATAATTTCGAAATGAACAAATACTTTTGAATGATGTCGGTGAAAGTGGAATAAATTACATTTATTCATATCTTCATCGTTCAAGAACTATTTATGATTAATCAGATCCCAACTATCAGGTATATTCTCTTCATAAAAAGGCATTGTTTCAGCTAACCGTTAAAATATTGTTTTATAATTCACTTTTGGACGAGTCTGTAAGCTGATATAGGGCTAAAAATATCCCATTTCAACATTAAGTAAATGAGTATAAGTAATCATATTTATCCAAATCGATCATTTTTCCTCTCTCTGCAGCTAGTTATACTTCATCTCCTCTATTATTCTATGAACATTTAACTATGACAGGGTAGTTATGCTAAAGAACATACTTTTCATATTCAGTATAGAAATTATAACTATAATTTTGCATATCATTTCGCATTATTACACAATTTTTTCCCTGATGACAACTCATAAGATGATAATAGAAATGATGCATCATCTGACCACTTCACTTTCATAACAAATATTTCCGTGGATTTGTTACTCATAATTTTAACCACACCTAACAAGGTTATGTTGACATTTAAGTTGACATTTGACTAAACACTCATATAATGACCATAAACTTTCGTAATCTTAAAATTATTAAAAAAAATAATTTATACATTATATAAAAATAATTTATTAATTAATATTTCTTTTTTTAACTATATTAAAAATTAAACTAATAAATTTAGATTCAAAAATTACTTTTAAATGTTATAATTTAAATAAAATGTATTCGGATCATGTATAAAATTCTTTCTTTTACATAGATTTTACAAATTAATTATAATATAATTTTTATTTGTAGTATTATTAATTTACATTAATATGAATTCGATAAAATATTTTTTTTAATTTTATTTGAGTAATAAAAATGAAAATTGCATTTATAGTACTACCAATTACTTGTAAAGTAATTCTTAGAATTGAATTAATCATTGTTCGTGTTATCAAATTTTATTTATTATTATTCTTTTTACTTCTCTTTTTCTTTTATTTATCAAATTAATTTTATAAATACAATTTGGATTTTCCCAAAGAAATTAAAATTAAACAATGCATAATTTTTTAATTATAAAATATAATCAAAACAATTCTGTCATTTTAAGCTCAAAATTAAATAAACAAATTAGATTAAAATAAATAAATTTTTGGGCCATATCTTTAATTATTATTATTTTTGGTATTATCATACGTGTTGTTAATTATAATAATATAATCTGACTTACTTTTTATTTTAAATTAATATTAACCATTTCATTAAAATGTTTATTGTAGTATTATTATTAATAACAATAGTTGTTTTATTTTTATAAAAATCAATTCGTTTAAATTTATTTTTTAGTTATATATATATATATATATATATATATATATATATATATATATATATATATATATATATATATATATATATATATATAAATTTACTTTGACATAAATATAATTCTGGTTTCTGCATAAAAAAAAAGATTAATCTAATATAATTCAAAAAGTTTTACTTATAAATAATCAAATAATGACTAGCAAAACTTTTTAAAAACCAAATAATTGAAATTCTACTCTATGATAATTAAAAAAAACATATTCATAAAGTCTGAACGCGGCCTTACTTTCGTAATATAATACAAATTTAACTCTAAGAAAAAATATCTCACAGTGGGAATGTTTCATTTTTTTCCTCGCGATTCATAGGTAAAATTATTTTTAAACGTTTTTCAATGCTGTTCAACACTTTTTTACTTTAATTTCCGTTCTATAAGTTATACATATATTTTTTTTGCTAAACATAATATTAACTAAAAACTAATAATTAATATTTTATTCCAGAAAAATTAAATAAATATATTTTAAATACTTATGACTATATTTGTCACATAATTATTCTCTTTTCCAAACGGCAAAGAGTCTCCAAAATTCTCGTATCCAAACGACATTCCCGCATTGGCCTTTTGAGTTTGCTGAATAGCCAAAAGTCGTACGGAGCTAACACAGGCTAATACAGTGGTTGCGGAACAATATGAGTCGAGTTTTTGACAAAAAAAGTTACGAAGAACCAATGCAATATGACATGATATATTATCGTATTTAAGGAACCAGGAGTTGTGAAAACTGTCTTACCAACCTAGGAAAAAAAATTACCTGCCTTTATAATGCACGGGAGTTTGAAATGACAATTTCACCTTACTTTTTGATCACAGTGGTATATAAAATCAAAGCGTATATCAAATAATAAAAAATAATTAAAAATCAGTAACACTTCAAAAACAAACATTATCTTGGAGTTATTTCGTTTTGAATGTAAATTATATTTATTTACATAATTTATCGGAGTCCAATATAAGACAAAAGAAAAAGTTCGCGATTAATTATATTATTGTGTATTATCGTCAAACGATTTCGTACAAAACAAGCAAGTCGTAAAATTAAATATTTATATTAAAAATATTATTTACATTTTAGATCGATACATCAAACACTGTCGTATAATTATCAAAGTTTAGATTGTCACCAGTTCTTACTGGTTATACTTAATATTCATGTTAAATGACGAACAGAGTATTTTTTTATTTATTTATTCAATAATAACGATTAATACTTTGTTAATCTGATTATTGGATAAAATTTAAATATTATCATTACACTGAAAACTTTAATTTAAAAATATAACAACATATTTTTAAGCATATCAATTATAATAATAATTTTAAATAAGTTTTTTAATTTTTATAAAATTAACCTATTAATTGATATCACGCGTTCCTAAAATTTTAAAAACAAATTCATGTGTGTGTGTGCATATTGAAAAAAAATTCCAAAAGACAATATTGAAAAAAATGTTTTGAATCACTGATCAACACCCAAATTTAAACATGAATATAAATTTATAAATACCTTGTCTTTCGTAATGCTTCTCAATTCTATTAACTTTTTTATTTTGAAAATTGTATATTCTATATTAAAATCAAAGAAAAATAATTAATATGAACAAACAAAATAATTAACATGTCTGATTTTTTATTATAATAGTGTAAATCGTAAGTAATAAAGTTTTTCTATTGAGTTAACATTTTTCTAAGCATTTATTTTAATTTAATATTAATTATTAATATCAATACAAATATATATAAACCAATGTTTAATATACTACTGTAAGGTGAAAAAAAAAAGTAGTAAAAGTAAGGTGATCAAAAAGTAAGGCGAAATTGTCATTCAAAACTCCCGGGCATAGCAGGTAAATTGTAATTTTTTTCCTAGGTTGGTAGGACTGTCTATAGAAACTAACAACTCTTAGTTCCTTTCTCACAATAATGCACCATGTCATACTGTATTGATTCTTCGCGACTTTTTTGCCAAAAACTCGTTCCGCAACCGCCATATTCACCTGATTTGGCTCCGTGCGACTTCTGACTATTCAGTAAACTTAAATGACCAGTGCTGGGACGCCGTTTTAACACGATTTAGAAGATAAAAATCAAATCAAAGAATATTTTGAAGGTTATACCGAAAAAAGACTTCCGACTGTTTTGAGGATTGGAAGAATAAATAAAGAATTTAAATTTTATATATAAATTTACCTTACTTTTTGATCACAGTGTTATATAAACTAATGTTTAATATATAATTTAAATTTAATGTATCTAATAAACAATATTTAAAATAAATACCTTCACATTTTAAATGTTTTATTAAATAAACATTTTTTTCACAATCATCGTCTATTATTTAAAATAAATCAATTTTAAAAAGAATAAAAATCTTCAGATAATTTATGAAAATAAAATTAAAAGTTGCATCAGATAAGTTCAATTAGTCCGCGCATTTATCCGGTACAACGTTTTTTTTCCAAATTATACCATACCGGTATTCTAACGACTATTATTGCAAAAATCTAGTGCAATACCTTTCATAAAACATATGACGAAACTGACCAATCCAATTTACTCATTTTTTTCTCCTCGATTAGCATTACTATAATATTTTCACTCGGAAATACTTTTATTTCCATATGATCACTACTATGATTGTCCTTCGTGGACCATTCCTTATAATTACATTCCATGTAAAAAAGTCATAATTTACCTTCCTCTATGTAAAACAAGGTCTACTTTACGAAATTTCATTATATATATTATAACACAGATCAGTTAAATCCAATAACCAGGAACTTTTAATTAACAAACAATTTTGATTAATATTTTTTTATTGTCTAATACAATATTTTATATGTTAATTTCTAACATTTTTTTTTAATATTAAACAAAGATTAACAACAAATTATCCATAAAAATCTCTTAATTTGGGTACATATATTCTGATAATCATTATCAATATTCATTAGGCATCAAAAGAAAAATATATTTTAGTATATATATATGCATCTAAAATTTATAAATTCTTTGAATTTGCACCAAAAAGATCCTACAATATAATTTAATTAATGGTTAAATTGTAAAAGAATTTCTTGGTTAATTTATTGTGAAAATAATTAATTTGTTAATAAAATTTTTACACCAAAAGTGTTAATTAAATTAATATGATATATAACTATAGAAAATATAATTTAAAAAATTGGTCAATATTTTTGAAGTTTTCTCCTAGAACGACATAAATTAATACTCGAAAGCAACAAAAATATTCTAATACATCAATTTCAATATACAATTGATATTGAAAAATCTTTAGAAAATGGATTTTATATTGAATTTTAAAATTTTAATTCAACATGTGTGCTTCAAGGAAAAGTTTAAGATCAAATTAAATGCTAATTCTAGAAATAGAAATAGAATAAATGGGAAATTTTATATTTCAAACATAATCAACTATCGACATCACAGATTGAGAACCGTTAGCAAAAAATAGACAGTTGTTGGCGTACGTAAATAAAACGCTTATGTTACAGACGAAAGCATAACTTCACAATTGTTCGTCTAGGCTTGACGCATTTCACGTATAAAAAGTGCTTCTAAAAAAATAAAATAAAAAAAGAAACACTTATAAAAGTTTGCAGTTCAAAAGTAATAAATATAAATCGAATAGTTAACCAATAAAACGTTGTTGAAACATGGAAAACCGCATAATCAACAATAAGATAGAAGCTTATAATCAGCTATCTGAGAGTAAAATTCTGGTCATATATACAGGTGGAACAATAGGAATGTGTCATGATCACACTGGAGGTAAGTTTATTGACCCATTTTCCATTTTTTACTCATTTATTGCAACACATTTTCTCCGCGGCGCCAGATTTATAATCATAGACGAAAATATCGTTTTTCGTCTATGACTATACTATAATAGTGATAATGAATTATAATATCAATATATACCATCAGTTTTATTTCATTTAAATCAATTAATATATATATTTTTTATTTTAATATTGCATCATATATAATTTTTTTTTATAAAATTCTCAAAATATCTACACATATATCACAATATCTAAAAGTGAATCTTATAAAAAAGGTCATATATTGTATGATGCATACAAAATATTTCAGCGGTTTTGAACATTTTTTTGATGACAAATAATTTAAAATGATTTAAATAATCATCAAATGTTATATATATATATATATATATATATATATATATATATATATATATATATATATGTGTGTGTGTATGTGTGTGTGTGTGTGTGTGTGTGTGTGTGTGGAAAAAATAAAAATATCAAGATATTACTTTTTTTTAATTATTATTATAGAATTATATATCTTAAAAAAGAAATCATAATTTGTAAAATAACATTGTAATAAAAAAAGTTTGATTTTATTTTTTTTAATATTGTTAAAAAACATGTGGCAACTGTTCAAATGTTATCTTTAAATTGTTTAATAAACTATAGTATTTAATAATTATATTAGAAATTGAAAATCATTAAAAAAAAATACAAAATATCAACATTTTTCATATTTTCAAATAAAAACTAACATCTCTTGTCAAAAATAAATTGCATCTAGATTAAATATATTTAATACAGAAATAGAATACAAATACATTTAACTTTTTATAATGCATTTTATAAAACCAATTGAAATTATTAATAGAATACAGGTTCAAGTTTTACAAATATAAAGCAAATTATTTGCACATTTAATTTTATTATATTGATAAATATAAAATGGTTTACAACTGCTTTTAAAATATTATAGAACAGTGTCTAAAAAATCTTTTTCTATACCTGACTATGTATTATCATTGTATGAAAAAGGGAAAACATAATAAAATATCACTTTTTCTGATATCGCTTTGTTATATATATTTTGAAAAAATTTAGAAATGTTTGGTATTGTCATTCTATACACACACTATAAATATATACTCACATTTGATTAAAATATTTAAAAGCAAAATATATTTTATTAAAATTAATTTTATTCATCACAACATTAAATTCTTATCTACGCGTATTAACTATGAACCTGGTTATTTTTTTTTATTACAAATGACCCGTCAAACGAAATATATATAATAAATCATTAATAAAACTGCTGAGATAGTTTTTTTTTATTTTGTGTCAATTTTTCACGTATGTGAAATTAATGTGAAAATTTACACAGTTGTCGAGTGATTATTGCGCAGAAAATATTTCATCATTTGAAAGGCGAAAATTTTGCTTAAAACATTATTTTCATTTTATCTATAAGTAGAAAAATATTCAATCTTAATAATATTTTATTTGTAATTTTGTACTTTACAATCGTACATATTTTAAAATATATTATTTGAAGGCTGACTAATATTAAAAGTTTATACGTCCTTAACAAATATTTTTGGCCATAAATCAAATCTAAATTGATCCAACTTTTTTTATAAAACAATTTCATCCCTTAATTTTTAAATCAAACTAATTATATTTCAATGATACCAGAGATATATTATTATTTCTCAAATATCTCATAATATTACAGTATAATTATTTAAAATTAGAAATCCTTGAACTTGGGCGGTGTAAATGAATAGCAATAGAAAATAATAATAAAAAACTTAGATTTTGTGTATTGGCAATATTTCAAAACTAAATTTAATCATTGTGATTGGCTGCTAGAGACGAGCCTCCAAAACATGAAAATCCTAGAAATACACAAATAAACATTCATGTGAAAACAGTCATGTGCCATTATTTGACAAATAATATAAATACTATCTTGTTTATTTTTCTTACAAATATTTCATTAAAAAAAAAATAATACAGACGTGACGTCCATTTAAACGTCATAAGCTTAAATTGCTTGAACTTTTTAAAATGATAACCACTTATCATTTCAAAAAGTTATCTGCAGAAATCGAGTCAAATTTTTGACAATTAGCATCATTGCTTATTCATCTCCTGAAATGAGATTAGCTCAATCCTTTTTGAATTTCTCTTTTAAAAACTGTGATAATTGACAATTAGACAAACTTTATTAGTCCAACTGTATCTCTAATGAACATTCATTATTCAAATATGTTTGAGTGTTTCAAACAAATACCAATTATCTTCCATAAATATTGGAAAACATAGAAATAATTACATCTTCATCATTATTAATAACAATGTTAAATTATTTCATAATATTAAAAATTTTGATAGTAAGGTTGATGAAATGGTTATCGTTGATTTAATATTAATTTTATTTATACCCAAGTTTTTAATTTTATCATTAAGCCAACAATTACATAATCAAATTATATTCAATAAAATTAATAAGAGTTTGACCTTTTGATTTATCTTTATATGTAACAATATAAATAATTATAAATGTGCGTTACATATAAAAATTTAAATCCATTCAATTGTCATCATAGGCAACTGTTACTATGGGAGGTCATTTTAATATTCGATGATGAATTAGATATATTGCTTACGCATGATCCAATTCATTGATGGACATTTTATCAATCTAGAAACTGTTGAGCATTGTTTTTTTTTTAATTATTCCAATTTTACTATATTTTTCATAAAGTAAGAAAATTAAAACTGTAATAGTATTGAATATTAAAATTCTTTTAATGTTCATCAATGAAAGTTATTTTATATATTTTTCATTCCAGCACTGTCTCCAACTTCGGGAAAACTCATTCATCACCTTAAAGCGTTGACGCTGATGCACGATAAAGCTTATTGCGAGGAAAAATTCGGCAAAGACGTTCCCAGTTCACTGTTGGTTCTGCCAAGTAATTTGTTAATTATTTTGTTTACTAGCCTACTTTCAATAATAATCTCCAAAAAAAAAATGACATCACTAACACATTCGACGCCTTCATTGCCGACCAATATATTAAAATTAAAATTTTTGTTTTTGCAGCCACAACAAACACGAGAAAACGAATACTGTATACGATTTTGGAATGGGAGTACCCAATGGATTCAGCCGATATGACCATCGTAGATTGGGCGAGAATAGCAACACAAATTGAGGTTAATCAGCTAACACGTCTTATCTTCGTTAATAATAATAATAAAAAAATACGTAAATTAAAGACAAAAAAATACAATAATAGTACGTAAAATAAGAAGTCACTACGCATCATTTTCAATTCACACTTCATTAGTGACGTCATGATTGTTGTCAAAATATTTGGACATGGTGTGAAATGACAAAATACTCATGATCATTTAACATAATTAGCATCTGCGCAAGTCTATTGTAAATTTCAATTATGAATTTGTGTCTCCATTTCTCTATGTGGGATGAGATCCTTCATCCTGTTCTTTTGACTATAAATTTCTATTTATTTACGTTAATATTTTTTTGCAATATTTAAATTTCATAAATAGTATTCTTCCAAGTTAGCACTATTAAGTCTTAGAGACTTTTAGACCGATCCAAATGTCTACATCAATCCTTATATACTAGTCTATATTAGTGATCCTTCTAGTTTTATATAACTCAAATATTTAATTGATAATCATGTATTACAGGAAAACTACGCAAGTTTTGATGGTTTCGTAGTATTACATGGTACAGATACTATGTCCTATTCAGCATCAGCCTTATCTTTTATGTTGGAAAATTTGCAAAAACCCGTTGTTATTACAGGTTCTCAGGTAATTTTACATATACCATATACAAAAAAATTAAAATTACCCATCGAACATTTTAACAATTGATTTCGTGTATTTTATATTTCAATTTTATTTATATTTCAATATAGATTCCAATATTTGAGCTCAGAAGTGATGGCGCTGACAATTTTATTTCGGCTTTATTGGTCGCCGGCACTTATGATATTCCAGAAGTTACAATATTCTTCAATAAAAAACTATTTCGTGGAAATAGGCAAGTACAGATATCCTTATATTGACATACATATAAAATTAAAAAATATATCAATTAAATATCGATTTAATTTTGCATACAGAACGACAAAAGTTTCAACGTCAAATTTCAACGCTTTCAAATCGCCCAACTGTGACGCTTTAGCCGTATCAGCTTTGAAGATTGAAGTGAAATTGCATTCAATCTTCAACATTTTCACAGATGAAAAATTTAGAGCACACACTACTATGAACGGCAATGTAACCTTATTACACATATTCCCCGGAATAAATGCGATGACAATTAGAAATATTATGCAACCACCGATTGAAGGTAAATAAATTTGTTAATATAAATATTATATAATAATCTTTAATACGATAATATATCCATTGCTTTATAACGTTTATATAGGAGTCGTTTTATTAACTTACGGTGCCGGCAATATACCATCGCATCGTAAAGATCTTCATTATGAATTGGAAGAAGCCGTAAAACGTGGTGTAATTATTGTTAACATATCACAATGTTTACATGGATCGGTTCAAACGCTCTATATTACCGGACAGGTTTGTTATAATTCTTTTTAAAAATATTATATATATATATATATATATATATATATATATATATATATATAAATTTTACAATGCAGGTTCTGAAAAATTGTAAAGTTTTGCCCGGATTCGACATGACTATCGAAGCGGCTTTAACAAAGCTTTCGTATGTTCTTTCAAAGTCTGAATGGGATTTAGACAAAAAAAGAATGGTAAATTTTAACATTATATTAATTTACTTATTATTTTTTTTATATGAATTTATATATATATATATATATATATATATATATATATAATTAATTTTTTTTTTAGATGATGATGCAAAATTTGAGAGGTGAACTTACTATAAACTGACCTTTAAAGTGAAATATGTATAATTTGTGCTTTAAAAATTTCACAATATTCCATTTTATATATAAAATTAGAAAGTTTTAAGTATAAAGTGTATAAGTGCATAAAGGATACAGGATGTCATATGTTTAAAATGTTCAATAATCATGGAAAAATTGAAATCAAAATATTGTTATTATAGACCAAATTTAAGACAACCGTTAAATAACTTCAGAAATTAGTTACAATAAATTATATGATGTGATAACTAATGAAAAATAAAAAGAATTTAAGGATAAGCTTTTATATATATATATATATATATATATATATATATATATATATATATATATATATATATAAATAGAAAAAGTATTATAAATTATGTCAATAGGAATTTATTGCAGTTTTAAAATCAAAATTAAAACTAATATTTTACTGTGATGTAAATTATAGTTTCTTTTTTTTTTGCAACAAACTACTTTTCTTTTTCTTAATTTTTCACATTAAAATTGTGTTTTACAATTTTGAAGCATATATTTTGTAAATACATGATAAATATGTAGAATAATTTAAGCGATAGAAATTAATCTGTTTATTATTTATTCCATTCAGTATTCTAGTTTTTAAGTATTTATAGTGTTTAATGTTCTATTATATAATCACAGTATATAAAAATAATAAATATAATATAATATATGATAATGTTTTATAATATAATGTAATTTTTATTGATTCAATTATAAAATTTCAATTTGTAAAAAATAGATTTTAAATTAATATAAAATAAATAGTTCATGTCTATAATATTTGCCAAGCGTCTGTTTGTCAAAAGTTTTAATTATCTCCAAGTTACACTCGTTTTCACAACTCTCGGTTCCTTCATCATGATAATGCATCATTTCACGCTGCGTTGGTTCTTCCGCAACCACCGTATTCGCCCGATTTGGTTCCATGCGACTTTTGGCTATTCAGCAAACTCAAAAGACCAATTCGGGAACGTTTCTACTTTAAAACAGGGATTAAAGTAATCCCTGTTTTATCTTACAGGGATTACTTTAAAGGGAATGAAATTGATTTGGAAGAATAAATAAAGAATTTACATTTACTTTTTGATCACAGTGTTATATGTGCAAAGAAATGAAAAAAAGAAATACACAATGTAAATGCAATATTTTATTGTTTTTATCACAGTAGGGACATTACAACAAATGGAATTTGTATGATGTGTTCACTTAATCAACTACGGGCACTTAAAAATTCTAACAATCAATCAGCGACACGTGTTGTAAAAACGTTAATTTGACGGTTAATTGAAGCTCAATAATATGTAATAATAGATCATATTTATTATTTTTTTTATTTTCATCTAAAAAAAATCTTCAACAATTGACCAAATCAAGCCATAGACTTTCCAACATCAACAATTTTTATTGTTTTTGTCCTATAAAGGCATTATATTTTTTTTTGCAAAATTCTTATACAAACGATATATAAAGCGCTTATTCATTTATATTTCTCTATACAGATTAATTAATTTATTTATTGCATTCAATGTTTCAATTAACATTATCTTAAGTAATTTCAACAATTTACAAATTTTGTGAGTTTAAAGGATTATCTTTTTTTTGTATTAATATCTATATTGTTATAAATTATACAGAATATTTAGAGTCCCAATAGTAATAATAAAACATATATAAAATCAAAATATCTGAATATTTTTCATATATATATATATATATATATATATATATATATATATATATATATATATATATAAATTTCTTTAAAAGGATGTAATAAAAATTGTAAATCAAACCTAATATATAAATTGCATTATGTAAAAATAGTTTAAAATTAAATTATTAATAAATATTTTATCGTTCACAAATTTATCAATAGAATTATAGTAGGCTTTAGAGATTTAAACTGTTATATAAATGTTTAATATTAATATTTAAAATTTAAGAGTTTAGGAAAATTATTAATAATGATACTCATAAAGTATCACAGCGCTGGTTAGTTTACTGTTGCATTATATATATATATATATATATATATATATATATATATATATATATATATATATATATATATATATATATACAATTAAAAATCTTTTAATCTATAGACAAAAAAAAACTAATTTTTAACATATATTTTCTATGGGGTTTTTCATTGAATTATCGAAGACTTATTTCTGCATTGACACTACACACTTTTCACAAAAATTGTAGTATTATAACATAATTTTTATATATCATATGTTACTCTCTACTGCAGATCATTGTTTGTTCGTTTACTTCAAAACTCGGATATAAAATTACGTATTTATTTATTTATTTTTTGAACAGCATTACATATATTTAATATACTTAGTGAAATCGTTTATATTCATTAGAAGTAATAAGAATATTAGAACAATTTTTGTATATAGATATAAATTCGCTTATCCAAATTTTCTTGGCACATATCGAATACTATTTATCGTGATTTAAACGTGGACAGATTCTCTTAATACTGAACATTCTTCAAAAAAAATCAAATGAAATTATTTACCTTTTCTCAATGCGAATATTTTTATCGTATTGTTAATAATCTGCAAATGCATATATTACAGCGTTCATTTAATATACTACTGTAATCAAAAAGTAAGGTGAAATTGTCATATAAAACTCCCGGATGTTAATTAGGAAGCAAGGTAAATTGTATTTTTTTTCCTATATTGGTAGGACTGTGTATAACATTTGCCAAGAGTCTGTTTGTCAAAAGGTTTAATTATCTCTGAGTTACACACGTTTTTACAACTCTTGGTTCCTTCATAACGATAATGCAGTATCATCATACTGCATTGGTTCTTCGCGACTTTTCTGTCAAAAACTCGACACATATGGTATCGTTCCGCAACCACCGTATTCGCCCGATTTGACTCCGTGCGAGTTCTGACTATTCGGCAAACTCAAAAGGCCAATACGGAGACGCCGTTTTGACACGATTGAGGAGATAAAAACCGAAGAATAAATAATTAATTTACATTTTATAAACAAATTCACCTTAGTTTTTGATCATATATATATCCGAGTTTTTTTACAACATACATATAATGTAAATTACAGCTATATAAAATGGAAGCATTCTAAACATGGTGCAATATATTTACTTAAAATTACTATCTAGTTACTAAGGCCAATCTAAAAAAAATACAAATCATATTTCGATTTACAACATAAAATATATAATTTTTCTTCAATATACTAATTACAATCTCTATCACTTTTGTTATGCAACTACTCAATTATGTTTAGGGTAGGATGTAAAAAAATTACCAAATTATAATTTTTTATACAATATATATGTCAATTTTTACATTAGCAAAATTGGCAATATATATATATATATATATATATATATATATATAAATTCAATCAGAAAATTTTAATTAGTTATATGTTGTACAAAGTAAACATTTTAAAAAGATAATAAAACAAGACATTATATATTCCAGTATTGTTTTAATTTTACTTTTCTAATTAATCTTTTTATAAAATATAATAATTTAAAAAATTATATCACATCCTGCCCCGTGTACATTCAAAATTATAACAGAATACAAAATAATTATCATAAAAAATTCAACTTAAAAGTAATAAAAATAAGACATATTAAATATAATAACTTTTTTAATCTCACATTTGTTATTGTCATTCCAAATTCAATTTATAGTTTTTAACCCTTTAGTCCTGGAATTAGTTCTGATCAATCGATTTTATTGCTATTATCATGTTAAAAATTTTAAACGTTACCAAATAATTGGCGATAAAACAGTTTTTTTTCTTTAATATCATTATTTTTTCAAGTTGCTAAAAATTGATTTATTTCTTAAAAAATGATGAATCCTCAGTTTTTCTCCAAAACCATTAGATTTTTATGCTAATTCAACATGTCGTTATCAATAAATAAATAAGTAAATAAAAAAAACATTAATATTAAACTGCTGCAAGTGTTAAAGATTAAATATAATATTAATATTATTAGTGAAAATAACTTAGAAGTAAAAATAAATACAATTTATAAATTTTATCTAGTAATAATAAAAAAAAATAATTAAAATAAATTTATATAAAAATCTAAAATTAATATATATATATATATATATATATATATATATTAATTTTAGATTTTTTTTTAATTTACTATATTTATTTTTTCCATATAAATTAACAAATTATTATTTTTCTCTATTTTTTTTACATAGAAACAATTTATATTTACAGCAATAAAAATAACTATTTATTTTACAAAAATTGACGACATGTGTTATTTGTTGTTGTTTTTTATAATATATATATATTTTTACAATCATCGTAAAAATAAAATATTTACATAAAATAACAATTTTAAATATATTCACATTAAATTATTAAAACATGTTTCTAAAGTTCTAAAAATTATAATCTTGTGTAAAATATAATATGAAAAAAAAATATTTATATTAAGTTTATTTCCAGAAATCAAGTTTTGATAATAAACTGTTTATAACTGTTATTTATTTAATCTAATATTAAATGATTACAGTTACTTCTGAAATAGAAAATAATATTTAAGAATTTTGTATTGGAAAGTAAAATTTGAATTTTTTTTAATATAAAATATAGTTCTCAAAACTTTAAAAACATAAATGAAATATTTTAATGCGAAGCAACAAAAACCACAAATACAATAAAACTAATAATTTATCTTACGTAAGCCATTTGACTTTTATACACAAATACAGTAGGAATAATTTTTTTTATACTTTGGACCAAGTTGCTGACAATTTTCAAGGCACATTTACTGTATTAAAATCATAATTTATTTTTATTGATTGACAGAAAAAAAATTAAAACATTTAAATACTTAAAAATAAATCAATATCCCAATGAAGCTTTTGTACTTTTTTCACTTTTCATGTGTTTAATATATATTTTTCATTGTAAATAAATATTTTCATTCTGTGTTTGTCGAAATTTATCATTCAAAAATATTATAATATATATATATTAATTGTGCTATAATATCTGTCAATAAAAAGCGTTATTTAGCATACGTACTCATAATTATTGATTATCGATTGTGTATACATAAATCAAGGAATTATCACCAATACATTGAATGAACATTGCAAATAAATATTCATCAATATATCACATAATTTTATATATAGAATAAAAAATGTGCAAAATTATTCATATAAAAATATACATTTAGTATTTCTTTACCAAATAATACATTTGTTCGAAGGATTCATCGGAGAACCGTTAGAACATTGATACACTTCAGCGAAGGCTGCACTGTTTCTCACCAAACCATTTACTCTGAAAATATTTTAAATATATATATATATATATATATATATATATATATATATATATATATAAATATATATATATATATATATATATATATAAATATATATATATATATATATATATATATATAAATATATATATATATATATATATATATATATATATATATATATATATATAAATATATATATATATATATTTATATATATATATATATATATAAATATATATATATATATATATATATATATATATATATAAATATATATATATATATAAATATATATATATATATATATATATATATATATATATATATATTATATTTACGATATTGTATTATTAAACTATATAATAAATTAATAATAAAATAATTGTATATTAAACACACTGTAACCAGAAAGTAAGGTGAATTTGTTTATAATATATAAATTCTTTATTTATTCTTCCAAATCAATTTCAACCCCTTCAAAGTTATCCACGTTCGATAAAACGCACTTTTGCCAACGCTTTTTCCAGCTCTCAAAGTCCAGTATAGCCTTCAAGACCTACTTCTATTCGATTTTTATCTCCCCAATCGTGTCAAAACGGCGTTCCCACATTGGCTTCTTGAATTTGCTAAATAGCCAGAAGTTACTCGGAGCTATATCAGGCGAATAAGATGGTTACGAAACGATATAAGTCGTGTTTTTGGCAAAAACGTCGCCAAAACCTAGAGTTGTAAAATTGTCCTACCAACCTAGAAAAAAAAAATACCTGCCTTCATAATGCCCGGAAGTTTTAAATGACAATTTCACCTTACTTTTTCATCGCAGTAGTAGATTATAAAAAAAATGATTAAGTTTTATCAACATACAACCATATTCATCTAGAAATTACAATCTATATATAGTATTAGAATAGTGGGAAAAAATATTATACCTTTCAGGTGCTGTCATATGAAAGTCGTTCTCGACCGCCATTATATAATCCTCAACGGAAAGTTCGGTGCAGTACATTTGAGCCATTGTAACGTAGAACAGCTTTGCTGGAGTAAGTGGTAATGGTGGCAATTTTAAACCATTAGTAGCGGAATTAACGACACTCCTCCAAGCAACCCATGCCACTCTTGCACCACCTATATCAGCAACGTTCTCCTCTCTAGTCGCATTCCCATCGAACTATATAAATATTTTCATTTTTATTATATTCATCCGTATATTTTATTATTTCACATTGTCAATTACCTCGACGCGCATTTCGCTACCCATGAATTTGAATTCTCGCTTTGATACAGTTTGATATTGATTAGCAACACATGTTAAACGGCTCTGCAATGATGAAAGTGATGGTGATTTTTCCCACAAAGGTGCTGGTGAATAAGGAACGGCACTGAAATCCAAGGCGTGCAACATTTCATGTGCTAACACATTTCCAATTGTACCATACGAAATAAATTCCGGAGTACTTCTGGCAAAATGAGGTTGGGTCAATAAAGCCAAGGGCACAACTGAAATTATTACAATAGTTTTAATGCGTATGACATGGATGAATTTTTTTATTTAGCATTTTACCTATGGAATTATCATCTGTTTCATAAAATGCATTGACGACAAACGGATAAGGCCACGATAAATTGACAATCTGGTAATCTTGAGCTTTCATTTGTATATCTTTCAATTCACGATGTCGCCAAAGTATATTTTCAAAGAAATCATCCGTTACATTTAACTATAAATGTACGATCGCATTCATAAAATTTTATACAATTACTATATAATTGAACAAACATTAGAGAAGCTGAAAATATAATTAATTTTATTACCGCTGTTAGCATTTCGTCAACGAACGTCTTATTTCTCAACGACGGCCAAGCAATAAAATGAGCGGTCATCGCAGCCAATTTGTCCAGTGCTTTCCATTTTGTTTCCGGATCCAACCATGGAACCTTATCTATACGGGAGAACATGGCTCTCTTCAATTGTACGAACATCTCGGCCGCCTACAATAACATAGCTAAGCACATTTTAAAATTAAACAGTCTTACGAATTGTACATATCACAATTAAAAATCGTGATAGGCATATTCCTTACTTTATTATGTAAATCGTCAAGATACTGTTTAGAATATTGTGTTAGATAAAGTGCCGATACGGCTTGCGCGAATGCTTTCAATGTTACATGAGTACAAAATTGATATTTCTCATCGCTGGCTTCCGTATGATTGGCCATTATATATAGAAAATCTCTAGCAAACATTGCTAATAAAGCATTCTGTATTGTCCTGTATAAATATTATTATATTAAAAAAAATCTTTTCATTTCTATCAGAATAAATATATATTATTTAATTCAATACCTTTTGGAAAACCTCGATATCATTTCAGAAACCGATTGCAAATATTGTCTACTAATCACATAAATCTTTCTCTTATCAAAATCGTCCTCTGATAATAATTCACGAAATAAATTTTTCCAACTTAACTGCGAAACATATACATATATATCGTTTTCATTCATATTTAATCTTAATTAAAAATATTTATAAATTTTATATATTTTAAATCAACAGTGTGACATCAATTTTTAACTAAATTATCAATGTTTATGACTGTACCTATCTCATTCTACATATATTATTGTTTTATAGCAGGTACGTCAAACACGAGACCCGCGGGCCGCATATGGCCCGCCGAAATGCGCCGTTTTTAATTAACATATATAAAATTAATATTTAAAAATATATTTTTTATTTGTATGTAGTTTCATTTAATAAAGTTGTAATTGATTATCAAGCTTGTAACGCTTTTAGTTGAAACTTGCGACTCTCGATTTAGTACACAAAACTCGTGTGGCCCGCAACATGTTGCGAATTTGACACGTCTGTTTTATAATATAAATTATTAAAATAAACACCGATAACTAATTTCCTACAACTAACAAAATATAATAATAGCTAAATCGTTAAGAGTCTCTGGCTAAATTTTCCGGTTACGTATTCAGATATAACTAATCCTAGTGACGCCACTGTATTATAATATACTACATACGAATGGAAAGTTTTCTTGCAGCGATTCAATTGTATATGGTTTCCTATTGATTGGATCGAATAAGTGTTCTCTCAGGTCTTTTCTTCTCGGTAATAACTGAAAAATAAAAACCATCACAAATTCAATATTTTCGAATTATCACACATAATATATAATAATTTTGACCATAAACTAACCTGCTCTGTGGTCGTCGCAAATAATAGAATTTGTTGGATTTCAATTGCCTTTTCTTTAGACGGCATTGCCTTAGGCAACATTCCCATCACAACTTTTTCCAAACTAAACAGCTTATTCTCCCTTCTCTTATCCTGAAATTTCGTTTAATAGTCGACCCTTAGCGCCTTTAAATCTTTTTTTTTATTATTAGAATATTTCATGATAAAACCTCACTTTTATGTACGTGTAATAAATGCTCTCTTTATGCGTGTCTCGTCTCCTTCGCGGCGCCAGAAATATTCCACTTTTATACCTCGAATAAAGTAAATTTTGCCGCTAGAAAAAAAAATTCAAAATGGTAAATATAAGATATATATATATTCAGGCACTTGAATGCCATAATAAAATAACATTTATCCTCACGCCGAACATATTAGTCGGTATAAATGAACGTTGATTAGACACATCCCTCGGCAAATCGACAACAATGGCGTACGTTGATTTGTTATTAACATCCCTATCTAAATAAATATCCAAAAGCGGTGCTCCGTTAGCTTTTATTATTGCAACAACTAATGAAGTTATATCGTTTGGTCCGAGCGAACCGGGTGGCAAATAACCGCCCAATTTGTCCAATACCATGTACACTGAGAACAATTAATTATATGTGTAAATTTAAGAATAATTCCAAACATAAAAAAAAACTATATATTATATTAATTAGTGTTGACATCGAAATCGAATAGAATAATCCGATTGCAATTAACATACTGGGTGATAAATCGACAGGCTTATCGAACGACATCAAACAGCTCGAAAAAAACATTCCCAATTTTTTAAACCGTCCACTTGTGGCGTTCAACGATAATAATTCTGAAATTATAACGATTTTTTTTTAAATTACAACGATTTTTTTTATTACATGAAAATAGTATAATGTAAATACGTTACGTTGTATTTGTAAATGAACGCTGGTCTGTATGGTAGAAAAACTGAGATCCATTCCGTAACCGAGTTTAAGTCTTTTATTGCGAATTTTGCTCGATTCCGACCATCCGCCACATGCGAATTTATAAAAATCTCTATAATTGATAGGCGAAAATGTATTATTCTTTAATATATCAAGTTGATATAAAGTGTTCTAAAATTGAACCTGCACGGATCGTGATCCCAAGATATGGAAAATTGAATTCGACGAGCTAAATTTCTACATTCGGTAGTATCACATTCAGTAATTGGCGTATTCAGATTTCCTTCAACGAAACAATCCTCTTCTTCCTGCGTTAACGAAATAAAGAAACTTTTAACGAAGCCACGTAGACAATAAAAATGTAAAGATCACACGTGATTCGATCATACTAACAACGGTTGCACAGTCTTTATAAGGTTGCTCGTTTGCTGGAACGCTGGATATCAAAAAAAGCACCGGCGAAGCAACCAAAATCGACGTCACCAATAATGTGACAACAGTTATTGAAGCTTTATGAACACTGTTGTTCGTCTTTAACCAGTAACATGGCATACAGCATACCCAGCTTCCGGTAAAAATCTTTATCAAAATCATATACAATAACTTTATGAATTTTCAATATATAATTACAACAAAATGGAAATATGATTAAAATTAATTTCTTTTTTTTTCTTTTAAATGGTATTTATAAACTTCTAGAACATAATTGCATACTTCGAATTGAATACTTTAACACATAATCCATATTGACTATCTAAATGGTTTGTTCGAGTTGAAGTACGAGTTTGATACTCTGCCAACTGTATTTTATTGCTATAAGTTTCTATAAGACTAAAAGTGAATTTGTTCTTATTTGCAAATCGTGTAAAAAAAGAATTAGATGTATTCATGTCGGACATGCTAAATTTGTATGATAATGTTGATATTTTAAACGCTTATTTCGATAACGAAAATGATAAATTTTCCGTGCGTATATGTAATTCACCACATATATCAAAATATGCAATTTTTTTTTATAAATTTCATCGTTAAATATTTTCTTATAAAAAAAAAATATTTTTCGTGAATTATGATCGTGTGTTATCAGATGAAGAATGTCAATTTTCAGAATAGTTTTGAATTAAATCGGCAAGAAATTCGTCAATTTATTACTGCGAACAATTTGATTTCAAAACCGTACTAGAAAAGAATTTTATATTATTTTCAATAATTTATATATAATAAATAAACATTTTTATGAAAAACATGTTGAATAATAATACAAAATTAATTCTTTATTCCACCATTATGCCCCTGGCAGGGTAAGCGCGTCATGAAACGCCAATCAAAAAAAAATCGTAACAGCGAAGGGGTTAACACACATTTTGTGATTAATAACGCGACACACACAATATATATATATATATATATATATATATATATATATATATAAATATAAGTTACACTAGTTCCAAAAACGATAAATCAAAAAACGCACGCTGTTATTAATCTCTCTCACCCAAAAATATAATTAAACTTTTTCCACGGTTCAAAATCGTCGATCAAAACAAAATAAATACTTCAAGGACCCTATTTCGATAATAATATAATATTTTGTAAACATGAAAATATTCTGTTTAATGCTCCCCCTCCCCCTATTTATTTTTGAATGACGATAAAATGTGTAAAAGAAAATTCGCAATTTTTTTTTGATAACGAAGCCTTTCATGCGCAGCGCAAAGGTCATGCGAAAATATCAGATCTTAATCGGGTTATATTTTATATTATTTTTGAACGAAGTAAAAATATTATATATAATATATGTATGTGTGTGTGTGTGTGTGTGTGTGTGTTGTAAAAAAAATTGGAAACGTATTTAAAACATATTATGGTTAAAAATTTACAATCGCGAAAATTTTTCCTTGTACTTATGATTTCATTTTTACATACGAATACATTAATTCTGGATATACATGTCGAGGCTTTAAAATGTTATTTATTATGTTAAAAAAAAAATATATATATATATATATATATATATATATATATATATATATATATATATATATATATATATATATATATATACTATAATGGTGGAAATAATGTTTCATTGCGTAATTTATGGAAAACATAATATGAAATATATCGAATAATGTATTACAATTATTTTCTAATCTGCATATAATATCTAAGATTTACTGACTTCATATATAAAATATTACTTGGCAATAATATTTAATATTATATACAACAATCAAACGATTGATTATTTATATTTATATAATTTTATGGACCACTTTGAGGGTGTATGAAAAAGGTATAATTTTTTTCTAGATTTTTTTCAAAAATTTTTATATTGCAAAAAATAAATTTATTCAGATGAAAATAATTGAAAGAAATCTAACATACAATAAGATTTCAGAAAGAAAAATATCTTAATTTCTAATAAAATATTTAATCACAAGTATCGTAATCATATCGTATCGTATCGTATCACAATAAAAAAAATGTCAAGTTTTTTTTTCAAAACGCAAACTTTTCAAGCTTTACATAACACGGTGATCAAAAAGTAAGGTGAATTTGTTTATAAAATGTAAATTATTCATTTAATCTTCCAAATTAATTTCATACCCTTCAAAGTAATCCCCGTCCGATAAAATTCACTTTTACCTACGCTTTTTTTTTTTAGTCCTCGAAACAGTCGGAATAGTCTTTTTCCGGTATATAGCCTTCGAGGTCTACTTCGATTCGTTTTTTATCTCCTCAATCGTGTCAAAACCGCATTGGTCTTTTGAGTTTACTGAATAGCCAGAAGTCATACGGAGCCATATCGAGCAAATACGGTGGTTGCAAAACGATATGAGTTGAATTTTTGACAAAAAAGTTGCGAAGAAACAATTCAGTATGACATGGTACATTATCGTGATGAAGGAACCAAGAGTTATAAAAACACGTTTAACAAACGCTTGGTAAATGTTATGGAAAGTCTTACCAACCTAGGAAAAAAAATAATTTACCTGCCTTCCTAATGCCTGGGAGTTTTAAATAACGATTTCACCTTACTCTTTAATCACAGTAGTATATATGTCATATAAATATCTTAATTAAAAAAAAAACCCTTGTGAATAACATTCATCCCTCTTTTTCAATTTTTCAGCTGAAGGACAAAAATACTCGTATATTCAGTAGTACGTCGAAAATTTATACATATTTTATAAAAAAAATATAAATATAAATTATTTACGTATTTTTCATAATTATATTTTTAAATTCACAATGAATTTTATAAGAATAAAATTAATGTAATCTCATATTAAGAAGCCGTTGCACGCTTTACTATATAATTTATTTTTATTATTAATTATTTTCTACATTAAAATTAATTAATATAGGAAAAAAATGAATGAAACAATTTATCACACACACACACATACACACACACGATACTGAAAAGTTTTATCGATACTCCTTTCATAAGGCAAAAGGAAAATAATTGTGGAATGAGAAATTCAAAACAGTCAGACGCGGCAATAAGCCAAAATCTATACAGAATATGTATGGAAAAAAACATCCATTAGGATAAATTCCATAAATTTATATGCAACCTTTGGATAACACGATATCGTTTGATAAGGCTTAAAATCCCGATAGAAACCTCCGTCAATCATTTTTTTCCATATAAAAACGACCATCAACTTTCTCAAAATAATATTTAAATATATATATAAATATATAGAAAATATTTAAAAAATTGATTATAATAATTTATTGTTGCTTATATACACATAATTCATATATATTTTATACGTTATAATTATAAATAAAATTGATTCATATAAATAAAATTAATGTGCGAAATTTAAAATCATCTCTAATTTACCGTTTTCCATAAAAAAGTATGACGTCAATATATTATATATGAAAATATATAAATAAAAGCGTAATAATTCAATTCATAAAAGCTAAATGGCTTAGATGGCTTCTCTTTTGAAATTATCAACGCTGGCTTTTTCTATTAATAATCTATTCATTAAGCTTTCAATTCATGAATTTCTCTCAAAAGATCTGGAGTGTCTTAAAATATAATTTATAAATCTTTTATTGGAATACACAATTTAACAAAATCGATAAAATTAAGCTTCTATAACTTTTCATTAGAGTATATTATCATATTTTATAAGATTTATTATTCTCATATTGAAAAAAAATCGATTTAATGCTAATTAACCACTTAATGCTTTTAAACGAGCGCTGCTCGTATGCGCCATACATGTCCGATTGTACTAACCCGAGTCCTGCTCGCAGGTTTCATCTTGTTTCTAGTTGGTAATGATACAATGATACAATCCTGTTGGACGCTGAATATCTTTTTTTTTATAAAATGTACATTTGAAATATAAAATAAAGAATCAAGTATTCATAGTCACATTTTAGACGAGCGTTGCTCGCGCGCGCCACGCGTGCCCGATTGCGCTAACCCGAGTCCTGCTCGAAAGTTTCAACTTCTTTGTAGTTGGTAATGATACATGAACGATCTATACTCGTTGGATGCTGGATATCATTTTTTATTTTTTTTTAATCGTACATTTGAAATATAAAATAAAGAATCTAATATTCATAGTCACATTTTTTGTGGAAAAAAACGAGCATTATAAGTGCTTAATCTACATTTCTTTTTTACTAACTTTAAAATACGACATACAATAAATACTATTTTATAAATAAAAATTCGACATAATTTTTAAAAGAGAAAAATGTTCTATTTGAATTCATCGTTTACTCTAATTACACGAAGAATATTAAACTGACACTTTAATTACGAAGAGCAACCCTGAAATTACCACAATAATTTATATATATAATACAAAGAAAAGAAAATACCACAATAATTTATATATATAATACAAATATATAGTCAGAATAATACAAAATAAATGAATTCTCAGTAATAAACCATAAATGGTCCACATAGTGCTAGAACAATAACGTATTATAAAAAGTCAATATAGCCGCAACAATTACTACTAATGGCAACGGGTCGTCAAAATAGGTACGCAATAATTTCGTTAAAAGGTCTGTAATAATTATGTCTTTGACTTCAATGAGTCAAAATTTCGTTCGCTTTTAATGACTTTAATTGAGAACCATCGAAATATCGACGGGGTCGAAATTTGAGCCGGATATTCTCGCATCCATCAAAACGGGCTGTATTTCGACGTGGAAAATAATAAAAAAAACTACTTTCATAGTGTGTTGGAAAACTCAATTTTCCGACGCGCGGAAAACTGTTCTTTATATATATATATATATATATATATATATATATATATATATATATATATATATATATATATACACCCTTCGCGTTACGGTTTTGAATAGATTTAATAAAATATATTTTCTGAATATATTCATACGATGTATGTGCGTATATAATATAATAATTTCGTTATATAAGTCGTATATTATATAATATTTTACGTTTTTATTTTCTATTGAAATTAAAAGAAATTAATTAATATAATAATATTTCATATTTTTACAGATCTGAATATGAAAAAAATAAATGACATAATCAATAGATTTTTTATTCTACAAATGTATAAAGCATTAAGTATTTAAAAAAATCATTTATTTTTAATAATAATAATATTTATGTGTGTCTATATTTTTATGGATGAATATCGTTGAATATATAGAACAAAATATAAATAATTCAAATAAAATTAATCAATATTAAAAATAAATCTTAATTATTAACAACGTCTAAATTTTATTTATAATATTTTCTATTTAAAAAAAATCTTTTTTTCATAATAATTTCGTAAGCTTTTTCTTGTATAATTATGTTGAAGTAGTGCAATATTATATTCCACTCGAATTAATTGGAAACTCATCTTCAATGGTCCTCATATCTTTAATTAAAAACTGCCTCTTCAAATTCTATACGACTTTATAAAATGTGTATATGTGTGTGTATGTGTAATTTTGTATATGTAATAGTTTTAAAAATGTTTTCTCTAATTGTATTATATATTTGAAAAACGTCTGCGATTTTTTGCTGATTTTAAAATCCGTTTTAATTCCCACTGGATTTTTTTTTTTACTAAACATTTTCACGAAAAAGTTTTTCCTCCATCTTTTCATGCGTACATGATTTTCCTTTTAAATACATGCAAACAAAGAATCACACTTTTTTTTTTTATTTCCGCTTATTAGTCTGAAATTCTGAATATATATATTTTTTATTTTTATTACTCACATATTAAATTGTATACGTATAATAGAAATTAAAAAATACTTGTAATTAAGTATCTTGCGTATTTTTTTTAATATTAAAACCGAATTATTTTATCGTGAATTATTTTTTAACAATAATACTCGCAACACAGATTGAAAACCATCATGATTAAAAAAATTATATAATACAATATAATTCTTTAAAATTTCAAACTATTTATTTATTCTATTAAATTTTTAAATATTATTTTAGTTTAGAGTATTTTATTTCAGTATTTCGTAAAATAAAACACGTGAAATTTATATACGATTCGATCAAATAAATATTAGTGTCAAAAACAAAATTTAATAGAAAAACAATGTTTTACAACTCTTGGTTCCTTCATCACGATAATGCACCATGTCATACTGTATTTTGAGACTTTTTGCTAAAAACTTGACTCATATCGTTCCATAACCACCATATTCGCCTGATTTGACTCCGTGCGACTTCTGGCTATTCGGCAAACTCAAAAGGCCAATGCAGGAACGCCATTTTGACGCGATTTAGGAGAGAAAAACCTAATCTAAGAATGTCTTGAAGGCTATACTGAGAAAAGACTGTATCAAGGATTGTAAAAACCGTTGGCAAAAGTGCATTTTATCGGACGGTAATTACTTTGAGGGGAATGAAATTGATTTGAAAGAATAAATAAAGAATTTATATATTATAAACAAATTTACCTTACTTTTTGATCACAGTGTTATAAAGCACAATATTGTCATTGTAAAAAAATTGCGCTACAAACAATAAATGTTTACCGCCGCCTTAATACGCGCACAACAAACAAACAAACAGAAAAAAAAGGTAATTAGAACAAAGTTTTGTCAGCGCAAAAGCCTTCCAGTGTCGCCATTGTATAAAGTCATTAAAAGTGAGACTGAGTCGTTAAAAGTATTTAAGCTACAAACGTTACAACAATATTTGCCTATATACATATATATATATATATATATATATATATATATATATATATATATATATATATATATATATATATATATATATATATATATATATATATATATATACTACATATGAAAAGTAAACGTTTACACGAAAACAAAAGCGACAAATTAACTTAACTTAACTTTCGCATGGCGTGAGCGAATTAACTATCTAAAAAAACACACAATAAATATAGCGGAAAATAGAATATTATTTATATATATATATATATATATATATATATATATATAATTTCGTAGTAGATAATTTGATTTTAATTAAAGCTCTCTCGACGATATTGTTAATTAATGCGTTGTATGAGTAAGTCAAATTACCCCCCAAAGTTCAAGTTTAAGTACCCTAAAAAAAGATTAATTGGATTTGTTCGTGTACGAAAGCCATCGCTTTTTATTTTACATATTTTTTTTCGTTTAATTAAAATTATCTAAATATGCAGTAATCGTAATAAATAAATAAATATATATATATATATATATATATGTGTGTGTGTGTGTGTGTGTGTGTGTGTGTGTGTGAAATTAGTGTAATGTGCTAACGTAAAAAGTGTCGAAACTATTTCGATCGTCGATTACTAAAATTATATTAAATTTAATGTACAAATATATTTATTAAAAATTTCATTATTAATTTTTAATTTTATCAAATTGTTTTGTAATGTGTAATCTTTTCAAGTATTTTTATTTTTTATTCAATGACACAATGAAGATTGTAATTTGAATTTAAAAAATGTATATGTATAAATTAGATGTCTGAAATTTATCTGAAAAAAAATAGTTTGAAGTATATTAAATTCTACTATAAGAATATCTAAAGTTTTATTAAAATTTATAAATGGTGCGTCAAAATTTATATTTAGTCAAAATGATTTAGCTTACGTGATGAAAAACTTTTTAAAATTAATATAAATTATAAAAAGTTTTTTTGTTATTAATCGGTAAAGTTTTTAATAAAATTGCATACAATAAGTTCGATCTAAAGTGTTTACGTTCAAAATGTTTATTTTAAATATTCATATATATATGTAATACAATAATAAAGTTTATTCTATATAAAAAATGAATAAATGAATATTAATAAAAAAAAAAAGATGATTATCAAATAATAGACAAAAAAAAACAAAAATGTCAGACATAAAAAAAAATCAAATCAAATCACACCTGTCTTCCGTTATGATCGACGAGATGGACGTCGTGTACGTCGTGACCGGCGCCCGTTTCCTGCTGATGATGCCTCTGCTGATGATGACCGGCCGAATTGGACGACGCTATAGCGGAAACCACTGTGATGGAACCGCCTCCGGAAGTGGCGTCGTCACCGGAGGCGGCTGCGGAGCCAGTTGCTTCCCTGGCCGAAGGCATCGCTACACTGAGACCCCCGGGACAACCCCTTTCCACAATCGATCCCACCACACTCGAACACAAAACGGAAACACGTATATAAGTGAGCGTGTACGTGTTTTGTGCGCCCCCATAACCACCCACCCACCCACCCGGCGAGGGTGGTGCGGACGGGGCGGGAAAATTCGCCGCCTTTCGCTGGGTTGCTCCGGCGACAGTGGCGTGCCGGCTTTATCGCCGTTTGCTCCGAATTATTATTCGCAAATTGCTCGTAAATTCCCGTCGTCGAGACGGGAAAAATTCGTTTTTGGACTCTTTTTTTTTTTTTGATTTTATTTTTGAGATCTAGCAAAAACGATGCGGCAAAATTTTTTTTCTTATATATATATAACACTGTAATCAAAAAGTAAAATGAATTTGTTTATAAAATAATAAATTCTTTATTTATTCATCCCAAATAAATTTCATCCACTTTAGAGTAATCGCCGTCTGATAAAATGCATTTTTATGACATGCATTTGACAGGATTAAATTGTTATTTATCATATCGCATTATTAGCGATAACTATATAGTAAAAGCGATATAATTAATTACCACTGATTATTCGATTATTTTATAAATCTATTAATCGATTATTATATTGTCATCGAATGTGATTAAGTATGCAAAATTTCAGCCGAATCGAACGTCTGAAAGTGCTAGAAAAATCGATTACAAAATTCAACCCGGACAAACAGACGAGTGAAACTTATATAATAGTATATATTAAAAAAAAAAAAGATATTATAAATTTTTAAAACATTCTGTATATCACAAAACAGTTAGCGTGACCGACTATTATTATATATTTAACATGATGTCATTATTTTCTATTATATTTTCTTGCAAGGAATGCTTTTTATCTAGAAAGACATAATTATGACTTTCTTCTTCATTGTCAGAACTAATGACTCGACTAATATATATATATATATATATATATATATATATATATAACAAAAATCTTATCTGTAACTAAAATATTGAATATCAAAAAACGAATTACATATGAATGCAACTAAATATATGGAAACAATTATTCTTCTGTATTTTATAACGAGACAATATATATATATATACATGTGCGTGCGTGTGTGTGTGTGTGTGTGTGTGTATGTTATAGAAAACCAGCCACAAATATAAAATTTACATATTTTTCTCCCCTTTGAAAACTGGAGCCTAATAGAAAAATTGTGTTGTGTCTAGAAAACTACAAAAAAAACGAAATTGTTCCATCGATTTACATACTTCCAAGCAATTTAGCATAAGCCATTTTCATATATTGCCTAATAAAATTTTCATGAAGCGCACATAAAAAATATATATACTATGTATTATAATATATTATATTAAATGTCGACGAATTCCTGAAATTTAAAGATATAGATAAGCTAGATATTTCTGAGAATAAATTATTATATATATATATATATATATATATATATATATATATATATATATATATAATCAATTATTTACTTATTTATACATAGATAACTATTATCAAAATCTTAAATCTGTTAACCTTGTGACACATTGACTAAAAATAAAAAAAACTGATTTATTTAACTATAGACGAAATACTATATTTCAAAATATAATTTTGAACAACCCTCGTATTATCAGCGATAAAATTACATCTGAAAATATGCTGAAAAAAGAATTACAGCACTGTTATTTACCACGAACGAATGCCTTTATATATATATATATATATATATATATATATATATATATATATATATATATATATCTTGATCGATTAGTCGTTAATACGAACTACAAAATAGATATATTGCATGTAATATAAACGAAATTCAGAATAGTTACTATTAACTAATTCAAAAGAATAGAAACTTGTGCAATCGAATACAGCATGATTCATTTTAAATAATGTCACAATTACAAAATTATATATATATTGTTTAACGCTCCGAATATAATATGTTTATAAATAATTTGTAAATGTGCACCTTTCAGCATATTATAATTAGCATTAAAAACGTAGACAATAATAGAAAGAAAAAAGATAAAGTTCAACGTTTATTTTGCTTATAAAAATGTCACGAGCCGTTATTTTATGTCACACGTCACACGATATAAGAAGACGTGAGTCAAATTGACTTACTTGGAATATTAGTTTACACGAGGCTCTTCAGCAACGGATTATCTCTGAAGTTGACTGGCTTTAGTTGATAAAACGCTTCAGTGATATATAAAGGCATTATATACGCTCGTTGGCAAATGTGATCAGTCTACCGAAAAAGAAGTTTTTTTGCGATATAGTGTGCTTTTAATGGATTATATATTATAAATAAAATGTAAGTACTTAATGCTAGCTTCGAATTAAGCAAGTAATTTTAGTGTATACTAATGTGATCAAAAAGTAAGGTGAATTTGTCATTTAAAACTCCCGGGCAAATTTTTTTCTAGGTTGGTAGAAATGTTTATAACATTTGCCAAGCGTCTGTTTGTCAAAAGGTTTAATTATCTTCGAATTGCAAGCGTTTTTACAACTCTTATTTCCTTCGTCACGATAATGAACTATGTCATACTATATTGGTTCTTCGCAACATTTTTGCCAAAATCTCGATTCATATCTTTCCGCAATCACCGTATTCGCCCGATTTGGCTCCGTGCGACTGACTTCTGGCTATTTAGCAAACTCAAAAGACCAATGCAGGAACTCCGTTTTGCCACGATTTAGGAGATAAAAACCGAATCGAAAGTCTTGACTGTTATACCGGAAAAAGACTATTCCAACTGTTTCGAGGACTGGTAAAAGTGCGTCTAATCGGACGGGAATGAATTTAATTTGAAAGAATAAATAAAGAATTTATATTTTGTAAACAAATTCACCTTACTTTTTGATCATACTGTTATATATATATATATATATATATATATATATATATATATATATATATATACATATACATATATATATATATATATATATATATATATATATATATATATATATATATATATACAGATAATAAACTTGTCAGATTGAACATCGCTAAATGAACGTTTGTGTACAGTATTTTCATTTATAATATAGTCAAAAGAATTCAATAAAGTTGTTGTTATTTTATAATAAGCTATTTTAATGCGTTCGAAATATTTTTTGTAATTAATTATAATTTTAAAATATTAAGAATCAGTTAACAATATTATTCGATAGAATATATTTTAAAATTTGTCAAACGACGTTGAAAATTAATCGAAACTCCGAACGATTCCCCTATTTATAAACCATGCACGAAAAATTGTTGCCAATTTGGCCAAATTTGATACTTATCATTAAAGTCGCAGACGTCTATTCAAAAAGCCACGAATTGCCCGCGCGAATTCAATTTTTTTCTTCTATTATTATCTCGATTCAAAATCGAGGTCACTACAGTTAAATTTAATTGCCTGCGTGAATTCGGAACGACTTCGATGAAAAATGGTCGTTTTATTCGCAACCATTTTGTATTGTCGTCGAAATTCGCATACCGTATCTGTTTTACAAATCTTCCAGTCATCTTTATTGTAAAACTCTCTTTCTACATGTAAAAAAAGAAGAAAAAAAAGATTTAAAATATAATTACACGAACGGAAAACGCATTTAAAAAAATATTATCACAAATTTATTTGACATTTTCCGATTTGTTCTATTGATAAAATTATCGTAATCGCGATAGAATTTTATTTCTTAAACCGCTTACAAAAATGAAAATAGAAATTGAATAATCCAATTATTAGTAAGAAAAAAAATAATTAATTTTTATTCATATATTTATTAAAAAAAAACATAATATATTCCCACAATATTCAGAAGAGAAATAATACACTAATATATTATAAATGAATATTAAAAACAAATTTTTACAACATTCACTACAAATAATATATTAATATTATATAATATAAAATATTCAGACATTCGTAATTTATTTGGTGTTTAATTGATTTTTATTTTCCATATTCATATTTATACATCAGCAACAACGACAATATTGATGATTAAAAATTAATCTTATAATCCAATCCCATTTTCGTCCTTTATCTGTGTAAAAATAATAATCAAACCATACTTTTGATATTACAAAAAAAAAAAAAAAAAAAAATATATATATATATATATATATATATATATATATATATAAGCAGTATGTTTTTTTGTAAATAAATAAAATAAATGTTAAAAGAATTTTTAATTTAAGCGTATTAAATCAATATTTTAAAATAACAAATTAACAATTTTAAACTTCGACAAATGGATATCTTTACTATTTCAAAATAAGTTTTTCGATAATCCGCTATACTTAATCTTTATCTTCACTATTTCTTATTATATTATACTGAAAAAAAGCGGATTATAATAACCAAGAAGCCCTGGAAATGAAATTTTCAAGATCATCGCTTTTACCTATGCATGTCGTTATATTTTAAAGGCTTTTAATAAACAAAAAATACGTTTTTTTTCGTCATTTAAAATAAAGGCAAAGTTAAAAAAAATGCAAAAATCATTAACGAATAAATATTATAGGTTAATATTTGAATTAATAAAAATAAATAATAAAAAAAAACTAAATAAATTTGATATAACACTAATATAAAGTTAAAAACTAAGAGTGTCGTAATATATATATATATATATATATATATATATATATATATATATATATATTAAAATTAAAAATATTATTTTTATATTTTTACAAAAAAAATATTCAAATATTTTATCACATATATATGAGTATTAGTAATGCCATATTTTTTTTATAAATAGTATTTATTATAAACTATTAGTTCGTATTCTTAAAAAAAAGTAATAATGTTAAATTATTGCACTCGATGCCATCATGTTGACTCCGCAAGTACCATCTCCACGATACACTCTATAATATCCTCGTTCACCCCAAGATTCTCCCCAAGAATTTTTGATGATCCAGAATGGCATAGTTTTATTGAACAAAGGATAAGCTGAAAGAGATTCCAAAATTTACATATTGAATCTAATATATATATATATATATATATATATATATATATATATATATATATATATATATATATATTTATATATTTATATATATATATATATATATATATATATATATATTAATATTAATTAATATATAAATATTATAAATACATACTGTGTATTCCGTATCCAACAATTAGAACTCCGTGATCAAGATTATTAGGACTACATAAGAATTTGAAAGGATGTGAAATTCCACCCATATAAAATTGCATAGCATTGGCATTTATACCTAAAAATAAACAATAATTAATGTTTTATTTAAAAATCTGTACAAAAAAAATTATATATATATACCAATGGAAATTGGTCCATTTTTAAACAGCCACATCTGCATTTCGGTTTCATTTGAAGATATATTAACGGCACCTGATATTTGAACCCTTGAAAGAGTTTGATTAAATTGACATTTTTCATCTTTTGCGTCGTATGGATAGTCATTTTCTAATTCAAGACCTCCTAATTGCTCGATCGCTCTAAAAATAATAATAATTAAAGAAACGTATATAATTAAAATATGTCACAAATTAAATATGTTACCTATAAGCGTTATCGGGTAAACCACCATTGCATCCTTCGTCTAATTTGTCGCAATCAACGAGTTCTTGTTCTGATAACGACAATAACTTTCCATTTTTAATCTCATACTGTCCTTCAATATTACCTAAAAAATATTATAAATAAAAATATGTCCATTATAATAAAAAAATTGCATGCAAATAAAAAAATACACACCAGTAACACTGAATGCCCAACAGCTTCCGCATGAACCTTGATTTTTAACTGCAGTCACAGCTCCTTTATCTCTCCAATCGAACGAATCAGGTAAATCTTCAACATCTGGAGTTATAGCTTTCATCATAGGCACAGAATTTTGAAGTCTCAGATCGGGTTTCAAACCTAAACGCGTCCTACGAAACTCTTCAGGAGACATATCAGCAAATTCGTTTGGACCATATTTTGCAGTGCCTCGTTCACCTTCATTTAACTGATCGATCAATTTAAGATTTTCACGGAAAATATCAAATCGTTTGTGATATTCCGCGCGATCATTAATATATAAACGTGGATAGTTTTTTAAAAATTTAACGAACGATTTGTGATCCTTTACAATTTGTGTCATTCGATTCATAATATCAGATTCGGTATCTCTTTCTGATCGCGACTTAGCCGTAGGTTCACAATTTATTGTTATTTCTTTACCATCAGGTAACCAAGGTCTATCCCAGATGGATGCTATACATGTTTTACTTATTGCATTATCTAATAATTTACATTTTTCAGCATCTGCAACATCATTTTTTAGACAAGTAGTTTCCTTAATTTCAAATTTAATTTTCGTCAATGTGCCAGCTACAACCTGCCTAGTAGCAGACAATATATTAATAACTTTATGTTTATTGTCACTGGAAGACTGTAAGTCAAAGCTTCTCAATGATTCTTGAGCTAATGCTAATATTCTAGGATCATCTAAATCAACAGGATTAGCACCGCCAGCAAGTCCTTTCGCTCGTTTGTTTCTCTTTAACGCTCCATTATCCTTAACACAGTTTGACTTCAAAACTTTTGAATCACCATTTGGTTTAACTTCTACATGAATATTACAGATCATTGTTTTGTCATTAAGTAGCGCAGATGAACACGACATTACATTTTCGTTTGATTCCAAACATTTTGATACGCCCGTTTTAATTTTAATGTAATAATTTGTTAGTGGGCCTTTTTTCGACTTTTTAAAATTTAATATTTCCAAAATAACCCGTTTCGAATCATCAGAATCAAACTCGTCTAATGTTTCTAGAGCTAGTTTAGCCAAACGATTAATGGTCTGCTCTTCGGTTTCGCTTTCTCTTACAGACAATATGCTTCGTTTGGTACGAACTTGAGGCATAGAAACGGTATCTTGTCTTGGAGAATCATTTACATTACGTGAGACAGGTTTGTCAAATCCGAAAAAATCTAAAAGACCATCAAAAGCTTGCTTTTTATCTTCAGAAATCATAGTGGTAGTTTGAAAATTTTCATATTGAGAAATCTCAGATTGATCTATTGTTTCTTGAACATTTTCACGTTCCGCGGGTTCTGCTTTCACGTTATATGTCTCCCTAAGAGCAGCCTGTCTGTCGACTTGTTCCTTTACTACAATTTCAGGTACGTTATATGCTTCATTTGGATTTGAATTGTTGACTTCATCAGTTTGATCTTCGTCTGTTATAATTTGAGATTCCACATCTTTTACTTGTTCAACTGTTAATTCACGATTCTCCTTATTCTGTTCATTAACGGCACTCAATTCGTTCTTATGTACGACTTTATATATATCATTAAAATTATTATCGGTTGGGTCTTCTTTGCTTCTTGTGTTCACAATCTCTCCCTCATCGCCGAATATATATTCTTCAGTGCAATTATTCGATAATATAGCTCTATATTTATCTCCGTTAGCTAACCTCAACCATGGTTTTTCTAGAAAGGTTACCTGACATAAGCACGCTTGAACCACTTCATTTTCTTGTTCCGAATTTGAATTTTGTGCATTACTTTCACAAGCCGTCGCATCAACTTCTAATAATAAAATATAACGTACGCCATTAACAATCTAAAAAAATATATAAACATTGACATTATAATAAGATAAATCTTCGAAATTCCAGAATTACAAATTACAATATCAAAATAATAAAGATGACGATGTAAATATATTAGTTATTATTTTACTTTTTTATATAAATTTTACAATATAATTTTATAAAATCTAATATATTTATATATAATGTACCTGAGCTTGTCTTTGAACGCGAACGATTCTTTTAAGCGTGTGTTTGGAATTAGGTTTGTGTCTATTCAAATTTACAATAGCACTATCGGCTAATTCTTGAACACCTTCAGCGTCTACACTGATATCAGTTGGACAACCGGCACACCAATCTCCATTATTTATAGAATTCTTTCTAATAGCTATAAATTGTTCACCTGAAGTAGGCTATTCAACAAAATGTTCATACATTTTATTATTCTTTTTTTTTTAAGAAAAGAAAAATAATTTTAATTTAAAATTATATATATATATATATATATATATATATATATATATATATATATATATATATATATATATATATATATTCTTAGCACAGATTAAAAATTTATATAATTACTAACATTATATTGAACTTCGTGCACTAATTCGATGGGTTCAGTGTTAGGTTTATATTCAGAAGTTTCAGAAATAATATCATCTATGTCTTGACATTCGGTGTCATCATTTTGAACTTGTAAAATACCATTAGAATTTTTAATCTTAGATGTACATCTGGATGTACATTTTCGATTTTCACATTTTACCTTGAAATTCACGTCTAATTCATACAAATCTGGTTCCTATAATGAAATTAAAATATATAAATATATACATATATATAATGAAAAATAAATATGAACCATATTATAAATTTTCGAATGAGATCATACATTGTATATTATACTATTATATACATATACTATAGCTATATTGAAAAATGAAAAGGAAACATTTTTGCAACAATAGCAGTAATGAATCATCGTTTGAATAAATTATGTTAATAAATGAATAAAAAAAAGTTGTTGACTCTCTTAATTATCATAGAAAACAAATTTATATGTGCAAGTATTTCTTCATTATTACAACACATTTAACAAGAATGATTGAAAGGTGATTAGATTTTAATTTTTACTGATAAATATATAAATAAAAATTTAAAATAAAAAAAACATTTTTTAAATTCTTTCCTTTAATAAGCACGCGTATCTAATTAACTATACATTAGCTTTATAATAAGAAAAAAAAGAAAAACTATCTACGTTTTTAAAACTATTACTATAATTGCTACTAAGAATATTTCTAAAATCAAATGTGTGTGTATGTATATATGTATGCCTTTTTATGATTTTTTAATTATAAAATAATACTGAAAAATAGAAAATAGTGTTAAACACAAAATGTTTAAACGTATTGATTAAAATAAAAACAAATTCTCTTAAAATTAATATACTATACTATATATAATATTTTATTTAGATATATAAAAACCCATCATTCAGCACTTAAAGATATTAAGTCAAGAAAAACGATAACCTTTATGATAATATAATTAAATAAATAAATACTAACATAAAAAAAAAATATATATATGTTATAATAACATACAGATAATTATTATGGTGATCTATATATTATTTTTTAACATACGTATATATTTATATGCGCTGATGTATGAGTAAATATAAAATTATTTACGTATTGAAGATTTATTATGCTAATTAATGTAAATTTTGGCAACGCGTGTTTAGTAAATTTCTCTTCGTATTTTGTTCAAATAACAAAAATAAGTATTTTTAAGCATTAGTCTGTTGAACTTCGTTGCCCATCTTTAAAATATCTTGACGCCGGTTCTTTTTCCGCTAATATAATACAATAAAATATATACATTTAATTTTCATTTAAACATTTCTAATATATTAAAAAAGAAATGATCAATCAACTTTTATTCTTTTAGATAGTTTTTTGTATATGTAATCTCTTAAACCGAAAAAAAATATATAAAAATCTCATAAATGCATATATATATATATAATAATAATAATAAAATTAAAGGTCTCGTATTATCTACAATATCTGTTAAATGTAATAACTCATAATTAAACTTATTTATGACGTTATTAATGTTGTGGTATGATATCATAACAAATACTGCGCAATAAGAATGTTCTATTAGTAATTAATTTCCTTTTTATTAAAGAAAAACTGATAAAAAAATGTGTACTATGATTAAAATGTACATCTACAGAATTATAATGCTCGTAATGAGCAATACTAAGCAAATATAGTTAGTAATAAATAAAAAGTCCGTTATTGCAAATCTGTATCAGTATTCAGAAAAAAATCAAATTACGATTTATTAAATTTTATTGTTTTATTGTGAAACGTTATAAAAGAATATATATTATATATAAAATCATTGCACATTCCGTAGCAATATATTGTATATTAAAATAACAGTATATTTAGTTTCAATCACATGTATGATTATCAAACAATATTCTGAGAACTATTGATAAACGCTATTAACTATTAAAAATATTATACAAAATACGGTTATTTCTTAATTTTTCATTGCCTTTTTAAAATTTTTCTAAAATAACATTCGATGACTTCATTAATATTCAATACCGTTTCGGACAAATACAATACATTAAATAAACATATTGCATTACAATAAAATCTACAACCAAAATAGTATAATATAAAATGTCAATTGATTTATCGGAACAAAGATATCGTTTCATCTTTGATAATATCAATTTTGTAAATATATTTTTGTTTAATATTATTTATTGAAATGAGAAATTTTTAAATGTTCGACATTTAAAATGTTACTTTATGAGAAGTTTCAAAAATTATTTTTTTATCATTATCGTAATGATTTAACATTTTCGATTTATTGTAAAAAAAAAACGTTTACTGTGCATTATTGTGTTGCACATTTAATGTGAAAAAAATAAATAAATCGGACGTTAATAAGAAAAAGTCGAGGTCGCCTTCATAACGTATGCACAATATAAATGTATATATAGATATATAATAAAAATAATACATGGAATATTTTGGAGTTGATGATCGGATCCGAATAGATTCTGCCTTCGGGATCGATGCTCGTCACGAACTCGGACAGCGAAGACGTGAGCTGATCGTCTGAAAATGCTGAAATTGCACACAGGAACAGCGTTACAATTAAACACGGACGCAAAGTAAACGCGGCCATCGCGAACGGCGGACCGACGCCGTTTATGCAAAACGAACGACGTATTTCATTAGTCAGCTGTCAAAACCGGTTTGGATACGTCAATCGGCTTATGGCCGTATTTTATCGTATTATGTCAATATTTATTTCAATAATCCTTTACCCTGACCGAATTAAAATTTATGGATGAAAAAAATAAAAAGTATTTTCTTTACGTACATACAAAGTTCCTAAAAGAGTATTCGTATTTTTCTAAAATAAAAAAAACATATAAAAGTGATGTCACACAGAATCACCAACCTATCATCGATATATACTGACAAAAAATACTAGTACTTTAATTTATATATATATGTATATATATATATATATATATATATATATATATATATATATATATATATATATATATATATATATATATATATAATCCCAATAATCATTGTGGCATCATCCGATATATTCTTTTTATATAATTTCATCAAAATAGACCTTCCGCATCGATATTATCTATAATTAATTAAATTTTGAAACAAGTAATAAAAATTATAAATTTGAATTTCATTTAATTTACTATTGTTAAATCATAATCAAAACATATTTACATTGTTACAATGAAATATGATACAACACACTTGAAGCGATATAAATCACAAATTAACAAATATAATTTTTAAAACAACGGAAGTAATCTTCTTTACTAAATACAAACAAATATAATTTTGATCTAAGCGTCTCTAGATAGCTTTAGCCGTTCGCTACAAAATAGCATCGATAGTAAGGAAAGTGTTAAACAAATGATGTCATCTAAAAATACAAATGAATAATTACAATTGTTAATATTTATGCGCTTTGTTTATATAATTTTTAATCACGCTTTGTATTCACTGATTTGTAAAATTTGTTTTTTTAAATTTTTATGACAATAATTCTTTACATATTAATTATTCAATAAAAATATGTAAAAAAATATTTTTATTTATAATTTATAAATATTTTATTTGTTAATTGAAAATTTTGGAATCGGTCGCTTTTCAGATTGTTATGGCGTAAAACGCGTTTACTCGAATTCGAAAAGGTTACGGATACCGTTATGTTGTGACGTTTATATATCGAATGCTAAATATGAGTAAAAGCGGTGAGAAAACGCAGAAGATGCCCCAAAACAAACAGAAGAAGACATCGAAAACATCCAGCGAGAGCGATAAGTTCGTTTGCGAAAACTTATTCCGATTAGAAAGTGTGACCGCATACATAACCGCATATTGTGTCATGTTATATTTGGTTTTCACGTGCGGGAAGTGATATCACCGTTGTATTTTTTTTATTATTTCATTCATAATTAGAATTGTTGTAATTATTTTGCAATCGTTATAAATACATATCTCCTATCAAAATATTAAAACGTTACTCATGTTAAACAATTTTTTTTTATATACAGTATGTAATAATCACAAAATTGTTTATTTTCTAATAAGATTCTAAAGGGTTAAAATAATGGAAAACGATTGAATATTTGGTTCTTATGTTATTTCTGTATTGTTTTAACATCGTTTTTTTTTTAAATTTATGTATGTATATAATATATATATATATATATATATATATATATATATATATATATATATATATATACATATATATATTTCCCCAATTTTATATATTTTTAATTATCAGAATTTGGTGGTTTGTCTTCTCGGGTATTGTTATCGCTACAATTGCAACGCGTTTCTACAACGTTACTCAGCCTGAGCATGTTTGGTAAAAAAAAAATGTTAAATTTGCTATTATAAGAGCTGAATTGAATATTTTTCTTTACTAATCGATGTTCGTTTTTTTTTCTTTTTAAGCTGGGATGAGACTCATTTTGGTAAAATGGCGAGCTGGTATATAAATCGAACGTTTTTCTTCGACGTTCATCCACCTCTTGGCAAAGTATCTAAATAAAATTTTAATTACAATTTTATCTTGTCTGTTTTATTTATGTGTGAAAAAAAATTCTAGATGCTTATCGCTCTCTCGGGAAAATTAACCGGTTATAATGGAACGTTTCCATTTGAAAAACCTGGAGATAAATTCAACGGTGCGAAATATGAAGGAATGCGAATAGTAAGTAATGAAACAATATTATAAAATTGATTTAATTGTTTATATTACTACTATATCTACAACAACCATATTGTAATAATAATAAAAATATATTATCACAACATATTTATAATATATTACGAATTATTTTAGTTCTGTACTGCACTTGGAGCAATGATTGTTCCGTTTATATTTTTGACATCTTGGGAAATTACCATGTCTTTAGTGGCATCAGCTCTTGGAACGCTTTTCATTTTATGTGGTATAATAAAATATTTTTAATATATTTATTTTATTTTATATATGTTTAAATAAACGTTTTTCTTCTTTAGATATTGGTTTCTTAACACTCAATAGATATATATTATTAGATCCGATATTATTATTTTTTATGTCTGGATCTATGTTAGGAATGGTTAAGGTAATATTTTTTTTATATACAGAATTATTAAATATTACAAAGAAACAATCATTTTTGAACTTAATATTATATAAAATTGCAATATTTTAACTTCAATTTTGATATTTTTATTTTTAGGTCAATTCTCATACTACAAGAAGAGAAAATCCTCTTTCTGCAAAATTCTTATTCTGGCAATTATTTCTTGGTTTGATGTTAGCCTGCACTGTGTCTGTTAAATTTGTGGGACTTTTTATGGTAGTTTTGGCTGGTTTGCGAACTATTGTAGATCTCTGGGATATTCTTGGAGATTTGACGAAACCTGTAACTGAAACTTTGAAACATTTGTTAGTTAGATGTTGCACTTTAATATTATGGCCTATACTTCTTTACGTTGCTTTTTTCTGGATTCATCTAACTGTTTTAAATAGAAGGTAAATAAATGCTTAATATCTTTTATATTTTATTTATTATATTAAAACTATCTGATTTCCTTTAAGTTACGTTTATATTCTATTATGTATGAATATATATTTTATTTAAAAGAATAATGTTTTATATTAAAAGTCTGTAACCAAATTTTAAATAATTTCAGTGGAAATGGCGATGGATTCTATTCATCAGGTTTTCAATCGCAATTAATAGGAAATTCATTGCACAATGCATCTTTACCGAGGCATGTTGCTTATGGTGCTATTATTACGTTAAAAAATCATAAAACTGGCGGTGGCTACTTACATTCTCATCATCATTTATATCCTGAAAATATTGGTGCAAGACAGCAACAGGTAATTTTAAAAATATTCAGAAAATTCCTGATTTTACTCGGCATTTCTTATAAGCTCTTATTTTAGATAACAACATATACGCACAAAGATGATAATAATAAATGGATTGTAAAACCTTACAATAAAGAGAATTTAGAAGGAGTTGTTTTATTAAAACATGGTGATCTTGTCCGATTAGAACACAAATCCACTGGACGAAATTTACATTCCCATAGAGAACCTGCACCGCTTACGAAGAAACATTTGCAAGTGACTGGTTATGGAGAGGTGTAAATTTTATTTGTACTAAATTTACTATTTGAAAAAATTCGATTGACACTGATCAATTTATTTATTTTCCTAATAGAAAGGTATCGGCGATGCAAATGATGTTTGGCGTGTACAAATATTGAATGGACAAGAAGACGATGAAGTATTAACTGTTACCAGTCGTCTAAGATTCATTCATTATCTTCAAGCTTGTACGCTTACATCTGCAGGCCGTCAATTACCAAAATGGGCTTATGAACAACAAGAAGTATCCTGTAATCCTAACTTGAGGGATAAGAACGCTCTGTGGAATGTAGAAGATAATGAATTTGATGGATGTAAATTTTTATTAATTATTTAGTCGTGTGTGTGTATATATATATATACAAGTGTTATAACAATTTTAAATAAATTTTAGTGCCCAAAGTTAACTTTGAAGTATACGCGCCGAATTTCATTGAAAGATTCTTAGAATCTCATGCTGTAATGTTTCAAGGAAACTCTGGTCTCAAACCCAAAGAGGGCGAAATTACATCACAACCATGGCAGTGGCCATTAAATTACAGGGTATTTTTAATGTTTTATATTAGTTTTTTGTGTAAATAAAATATTCAAGAAATGTAATTTGTATACTTTTAGGGACAATTTTTCTCTGGAAGTGCTCACAGAATATATTTACTTGGTAATCCAATAATATGGTGGATGAATTTGGTATTTCTTGGACTATTTTGTTTAATTTTCATTACAAATGCAATTAGAAAACAGAGAGGCTATTTTGATAACATTGACGTGAAATGTAAGTTTAATTTTAAATTGAAAAAAAAAAGTATTTATCCAAAACATAAACCGTATTTGCATATATATTGTAATAGTTTTTTTTATACTTACTTACTTTTACTTCCTTTTTTCAGGCAAACAAATGGTTTTGATAAACGCGGCTATTTGGCTTAGTATTGGATGGCTTTTACATTATGTACCATTTTGGGCTATGGGAAGAGTCTTATATTTTCATCATTATTTTCCAGCTTTAGTTTTCAGTTCAATGCTTTCAGGTTTTATTTTTAATTGTTTTTTTTTCATAAGGTTGACATCAGAAACACGTCTGTTTAAAATTAAAAATTATATTTTGTTTCAGGAGTTTTAATCGATTATCTTCTATGCAGTTTGGAAAATTACTTTAATGAAGAATTGAAGAAAACTTTAAACCATTTCGTTATTGGTATAGTTCTCGCTACAACATTTTATAGTTTTTATTTATTTGCACCTCTCGCATATGGAATGGATGGTCCAATGGCTAACGAAGCAAATTCTACTATGCATGGATTGAAATGGTTAGATTCATGGGAGTTTTAATTCATTATTTAAATTTATTTAATTTATAATTTATTTTAGAATATAAGAGAAACGATTATTTATACATAAAATATTTCAGATTATTTATTATATTTTATATACTCTTAGATTTTATTATTGATATATTAAAATAATTTATATTTTGAATATATTTACGCCATTTCCGTCCCATATAAGACTGTATTTAATATTTTTGTATTAAAGTATAAAAAAAATATTTATATGCGTGTTTCTATTTTGTTCTATATAATTATATAAAGGTTATCAAAACATTCAGTTTTTATACTATCTCGAATCGTGTCAAGTTTTTTTGTTTATTTTGTTGTAAACTTCTCCCACTCTTCATGTGCAAGCAATTTTTCAATTTATTCACTAGTCCATTGAACAATGAAGAATCAACATAATTGACCGAGTTCGACACACACAGTCGCTTGCATGCATACGCGATTTTCGTCGAATTTTCCAACCGTTTAAAAATTCGCTTGATTAATAAGTTCATCAGCAGCCAAAGGTCACAATCGTCATTTCCTTTCGCCGGTGTTGTTTGAATGCACCGATATTCGTTTATTAAATAATATTTGTGAGTAGTTTTCTTTTTTGTTCTCATTATTTACATTATAATTTATCATCTATTACCAAACTTATCGCACATACATGTATTTATTGATTTCACTATGTAATATTAGTTTGAAATATTTTTTTTATATTAGATACATTTAATAAAATATATAATCAGAATAATAACATATACATAAAAATATTTTTTCTTTTGTTGATTATTAAAAATATTTATTCATAAATATATGTTGATGTAACTTCATTACACTTTCTCAAAATAAAAATAATACATAATATATTATTGTGTTATTTCTATATACACAATTATTTTAATTATACATACCTATATATAATGCGTAAAATTAATTTTTGTTATATGTATTATTTGAAATAAAGTTATAATTTTTATTACACTAAATAAAAAATAAATAAAATACGAACACCAGTTTTAGTTTTTAACGTTTCTATTTATTTATTTTTAATAAGTATAATTTAACATTTTTTTACATTCTCTCTTAATAAAATTATTATAGAAAACAAGTTATATAAACCAATATGATATTAACACGAATCATTAATTTATTAAATGATTTAGATAAATTAAAAATAATTCAATTTATATATATATATATATTTTTTAATTAATTATTTTGCTATCCACTTAAAATGAAAAAAAAAACTTAAAAAAAGTATATATCTTTTATTTTAATATATTTCGTTTTTAAAAATCTTGTCATAATTTTATTTTAAAAAAAGACAAAGTTGTTATTAAAAATAATATTTATATAATCGATATTATAGGTAAAAATAAATAAAAATTGTACATAATTGTAGTGTAGACAAAAAAAAGTCATAATGGCTATTGAGGCCAAATTTTTTCACACTCAGCTGTCACTTTGACAGTATTTAATGGCGGTGCGCGATTTATTCTATTGTTATGTTATCATTCGATTATATCTTATCTCAATTATCATTACGATAATTGATACTATTTAATTATTATTGATTTTTGTATGTCGCATAAAGCGTATTTATTGCGCACGTGTGATGGCATTAACACTATTTTGTACGCTTACCGTCTGAAATTTTTATTTTCTTCATTAATACGCTTGTATATTGAACAAAAAATCGTGTTTAAATTCACTTCTATCGATTACAATTTTATAATATTTATTTTTTATCACACGCATTGTTAGTTCAGTTATCCATTGTTCACGTAAGTATTATTATTTTTTTATTTTATATTAAATTGTTAATATATATATATATATATATATATATATATATATATATATATATAATTACATATGTTTACATATACAATTGCAAATATTTGAACAAGGAAATACAAAAATTTGAATTTCAGAGACGATCATATAAATTTAATTTATATGATCGTTTAATTACGCTTTTATTACACGTAAGAATACGATTTATTCTATTAATATATTTTCTTAGAATAACTGATTTATTAGTAAATTTTGAAATATCATGAAAAACTAGTCGTACCATAATTATCAAAATAGCCAAGTCAATATTTAATTTCTAGCGTTTTCATTGATATCTAATTGTAAAAATTGTTTAAACACTTTCCACTAAATCCGATCGCTTTTATCAAACTTACAATTCTGATGAAAATCATCGGCTTTCATTAACAAAAGTGAATCATAAACAAATATAAAGCATTAATGTATCAAAGATAACATTATATCGTTTTTTTTTTTGCTTTTTTGATATCATTTGTAATTGTAAAACAAATAGATATTTTTAGAAATATATATCTTTATAGAAAATCATTTCTATAGCTTTATATATGCCAAAAAAAAAACTTATCTTTGAGCAATATGTTTAATATATTATTATTTAAATATTGTAAAATTAATAATGTATAGAATTTATATTACGATATATACATATTTATCAATTACCTGTTAAAAATAGTTTATTAGAAAATGATTTTGTAATATTCATTCACTCCAAATTTCGTTACCTTAATAATATTACTTTATATTTGGTTAGTAGTCATATTTTTTTTGTATTTGTAATATGTTAATGAAAATCAATACATATATTGATTCTTTTGTATATGTAATATATTAATGAAAATCAATATATGAAGTATAAATTTGAATACAATTATCTAAAGCAAATTCTAATTTATTGTTCGTAATTATTATAAGTGGTAAAATTTATAATTGTATTTCTATTAAAATATCTAGGATTTATATATAAATAATATGAAATTATTATATTATATTACAAATCCATCACTGTCAGATTTTAATACCTTACAAATATTAGTTTATTCATTAACTTCTCGTGCTAAAAATGTTAAAAAGTTAATAATATCAAATATGTGTACGCGTTTAAATAATATTCTACAACATGTTTTCAGATTACAGCGATGAATATTTAAGAAAATAAGAAATCACAATGACGATTAGTATTATAAAATCAACTGTATTATTATTAGTCATTGTTGCGCAATTATCTCATACAAAGTTCATTGAAAGAGATGACAGCTGGATTCCAAGACTGAAGAAAAGCGATTTTCCCGAAGATTATTCGCTTGTTTCCCGTATTCCATTAACTAGTTTATTTAAATTTACATTCTATAGAGATGTTTCAATTTTATATTATTATGTTCCTGAAGATGTGATAGAAGCTCAATTTATGTTCAAAGCCCACGAAGACAAAATTAGTGTTCTTGGTATGGGACAATAAAATATTTTATATAATTTATTCAATAAGTAAAAAACATTTTATAATATATATTCCTATTTGTAATTAGGCGGAACGTGTGATCCTCAAGATATTGATATACATTTAAAATCTGGAGGTTTTCCAGTTGTTAGTCCCCAAAATATTTCGTTTCCTGAAGATTTTGTCGATAATGAATTAAGAAACACTATTATATCTATACAATTACAATCAAATCTTACCATTCATACAATTACTATACCTAATCCAACACCAGGTGAATGGTTTGCATTGGCATTTGTAAGTTGGACTGATCCAAAATCAGATAAAATCGAACAACAAGGTATATATATTTATTTTATTTTAACGTATTTTTTCCATGTCAATATTTATACAATTTTAATTTTGTTTCATTTTAGGTATTGCAACAGTTTGTGATACTGTTTTATATACAGATTTGAGAGTAAGAAGAGCTAACGTTACTATTATTTCATCTAATAAAAATATACAACTCACTCTAAAAAATACTACAGACAGTATTAACGATACATATAAATTTTTTATTGATACTGAAACTAGTCTGTATTCGTTGAATTTCTCTGTGATACCACTATGTGATTCATGTGAATGGGTCATATTCTTGATCCAAGCAAAATCTTTGCCACTATACGATAGTAATCTGGGATCGTGTATGATTAATTTAACCGAAACAATCTCTAAATCATACTTGATGAAATTTGAATCGTATCCGAAGACTTGGCATTATATTAGAGTAATATATGGATCCAACGATAGTATTATTGATACGTACAAAAATATCAACCAATGCGACATAACCAGTGAAAACGATATGCTTAATAATACTAATAACGTATCCGAAGTAACATATGATCTAGTCAGAGATTCCAAATCAGAATATTTCACATTTGAATATAATTTACCACCATATGGCGACGATTATACACCGGCATTAATAAATCTAACATCTGCTAATATCACTACTTTGAAATTCAAAGTGTTTCCTATACAAGACATAGGAGGCACTCTTAGTATAGGAATAACATTAAAACTTGATTGGAAATATTATATGGGTTATGTGAGAAAAAAACAAAATAATGGAACCGAATATCACTTCACAAAAGACGATTCATTCTTCGAAGTTGTAGTATGTTTGAGTCGTTATAAAAGACACAAACCGCTATACACAAGGGAATGTCAATCGAACGGAATAATAACCCCGGCTACTATTGTTGTGAATAGCACCGATTCATCATCAGTTTCAAATATAATTCATCTTCCTTATCCTGAAATTGGAATATGGTATGTTACGCTAGGTTTGTTTTGCGACCAAAGAGTGTGTCCTTGTCCAACGTTTATGAAGAAAAATGAAACCAAATATATAGTGAGAGCGGATGGTACTAAGCAACAGTTAGATGGTGTTGAAATGAAAATGGGATCAGAAAATTGTAATGCGAGCGTAGTGTTTTCGGTGTCGTCTGCACCATGTATTGGCGGTAAATGTGGACAAAATGGTTTCTGCAATTATTACATGTCAGGAGGTTTTATATATTCAACTTGCAGATGCAGACAGGGATATTCAGGTAAACTAAATAAAAAATCGTATCCGCTTTTATTCGTTTTTAAATTTTTGATAACAAAAAGCTTTTAAAATTGTTTAATTGTTTAATACTGTGATCAAAAAATAAGATGAAATTGTCATTTAAATCTTCCAGGCATTAGGAAGGCAGGTAACTTGTATTTTTTTTGCCTAGGTTGATAGGACTGTATAATATTTGCCAAGGGATTGTTTGTCAAAAGGTTTAATTATCTCTGAGTTACAAGTGTTTTTACAACTCTTGGTTCCTTCAACACGATAATGCACCATGTCATATTGCATTGGTTCTTAGCAATTTTTTTGCCAAAAAACTCGACTTATATCATTCCGCAACCACCGTATTCGCCTGATTTGGCTCTATGCGAATTCTATCTATTCATCAAACTCAAAAAGGCAATGCGGGGACATCGTTTTGACACAATTGAAGAGATAAAAACCAAATGGAAGGTCTTAAAGGCTAAACCGAAAAAATACTATTCTGACTGTTTCGAAGATTGGAAAAAGTGCATTTTATCAGACGAGGATTACTTTGAATGGATGAAATTGATTTGGAAGAATAAATAAAGAATTTTCATTTTATAAACAAATTCACCTTACTTTTTGATCACAGTAGTATATGCACTAATTTTCAAGTAAAATAATTGAAAGTAATATTTTCAGGTTGGGACTGCTCTGACGCATCCAACGTTTCAACCCAAGGCGAAGTGTTAATGGCAACCCTCTTTTTAACTTTAAGCAATTTGTTATTCATACCATCGATATACTTCGCGATCCGTCGCCAATATTACACAGAGGCAGTAGTATATTTCTTCACAATGTTCTTTTCAACGTTCTATCATGCCTGCGACGTCTCCGACACGTATTACAGCTTATGTATCGTACGTTTGGGTGTTTTACAATATTGCGACTTTTTCTGCGGTTTACTCTCATTCTGGGTTACTCTTATAGCGATGGCAGCTTTAGATAATAGAACGATATCAATTTTACATATGTTCGGAGCAATCATTATAGCATTTGGCACCGAACTAAATAAACAAGCGCTTCTAGTCTTTTTAATTCCTGTAATTATTGGTGTATGTATCGTAGTAATTGCTTGGGGTATTCGATGCAAAAGAACCAAAAAACTCTTTCCAGCAAGAGCTTACCTGATTATGTATGCACCGATGGGACTACTTTTGGCAGCTATTGGATTAATATGTTTCGCTTTCCTTCAAACGAACGCAAATTATCATATTATCCATTCTATTTGGCATATGGTTATTGCTCTAAGTATTCTGTGTTTCTTGCCAAACAGGGCAATATTCTTTCCCAGGAGCTAGTATTCAGCAGTCGGCGTCATGTAGCTCGATATAAATAAATAAATTTATAGTCATTCAAAAATTTAATATAAGCATTCCATTTATGTGCAATATACTCGTATTACACACTTGTGTTTAATGTATGATTACTTTATTATAAAATTACTTTACAATAATTGCAAAAAATTTCTGCAAATTGTCATTAATTTCACTATCGCAAAAAAATCATTAGAATGTCACAAATTTAAGGACACGTGTGTATTGTAATTTATTTGATGTATTACTTGTGATTTTATAATCAAAAATAAATATATTGAAATTCACCAATATTAAATTGTTAACAATATACGTAATACTAAAATAATTTCACCATTTGCTTTTTAGTCGACGTATTCAAATGAATTGCAATTAGTGTTGGACTTCTTCTACATAACTGTGATGACATAAACATAGATTAGTTCATTTTATAATGTATTTTTTGTTGTTTGTATACCAAAAAAAAAAAAAAAAAAAAATGAAAACAAAAATCAAAATGTAGCCTTTCGTCTGTCGATATTTGAGATTACTAAATTTTGTATATAATATATGTAAGATAAAACGCACCATATATATGAATATGACAGCTTAAAAATAAAAACAGAACCGAATTATTGAATGATATCCTTATTTAGCTTAATTTTATAAAAATAAATAAATACATCATATTCGCTTTTATATTCAATATATGGTATATATTGTACATGACACATATTTTATTATTGAACAAATTTAATATAACATTTTTAATACAATAATATGTATATATATGCATATATATATATATATATATATATATATATATATATATATATTAATGGCTGGAGCGATAGTTTTGAATCGATTTTTATAATAATAGATTAGAAAAAAAAATGCGTTTTTTCTAATTGTAAATAATTTATTATGAATTAAACATATCGCACACTGATATAAATAACAGCGCAATCCAAATATAAAACTACAAATAATAACTAAAATCATTATAAAATAATATATATATCTTATAACATGCATAAGACATTATTTGAGACTGAATATTAGTCATTAAACACAAATATATTCATAATTAAAATTATCAAATTATAACATTATTTATGTCAAAGTGCGATATATTTAAAAATATAGAATCCATCATCAAATTGTTAAAAGGTCTTAAATAACAGATCATATATATATATATATATATATATATATATATATATATATATATATATATATATATATATATATATATATATATATATATATATATATATATATATATATATTTCACAGTGCCATAATTCTTAAAATTATATTTATATAAAATTCTTAATTGCTACGGATGTCCGTCCTAGTCTTTGAACAAAATATAATAAATTTAGCACTTAGGTTTTTGAAATTTTCAATATTAATATTTTTATCATCTTAATTTATTGGTTCCATATATATATATATATATATATATATATATATATATATATATATACGTATATATATATATATATATATACATATATATATATATATATATATTTATATACATATATATATATATATATATATATATATATTTATATATATATATATATATATATTTATATATATATATATATATATATATATATATATATATTTATATATATATATATATATATATTTATATATATATATATATATATATATATATATTTCAATTCTAGTCATATCTTGACTTGTTACAATAAATGTTTTACTCTTTGCATTAAAAAATTTCTTGTCCTATTTACTAATTTTAATTTAGTGTATTCTTCCACGAATATAAACTGATCATTATTTTTTTTACAGAAATAAGATATGATTTTCTTTTATACTTCATCACGTATTAATTTACTTTTTCATATTTATTTATAAAAAAAAACTTTATAACTACTAACACGATGCGTACTTTTAATCATTCCATAAACTAAAATAAAAAATAATCTTTAATAAAAAATGTAATTAATTCGGTATCTAAGTTATCCGTTGTTAGTTTTGCATTATTCACTTTTACAATTTCACTGGAAATCTATGTAGTAGAATTATATATAATTAAACTTTTTTATATTATATTAAGTTTATTTTAGGTACTTTTATCAATAGTTTTATTTTAAATAAAACAAATTTAGGTTTTTCATATACATTTGAAATATCTAATTTTGTATAATTTTTATTATATATATATATGTATTATGTAATTATTTCCGTTGATAATTTACAATACAATTTTCGGCTTAAAATAAAATAGTAAGAAAAATATGTATTTGTTATTTATTTAATATTGTTATTTTTATATCATGAAAATATTTACAAATAAATTATTTTTATCGTAACACATACACATACATATACCATATATATATATATATATATATATATATATATATATATATATATATACATATATATATATATATATATATATATATATACATATATATATATATATATATATATATATATATATAATTATTTATTATAGCCCCATTAAAAATTAACATTAACATCCCATCATTTCAACGTATTCTGATTAAGAATAATATTTTTCAATTAATATTATTTATTAATAATATTATATATATATATATATATATATATATATATATATATATATATATATATATATATATATATATATATATCGGATTTACATCATGATTGAATAATTAAAATCATTTTAATAATAAAGTAAATTAACCACCTTACCTACAGATTTTATATCACAAAACAAGTAAAAAATAGGCAGGTTTTTTTTTTATTGGAAACAAGTTATTAACATTAGTAAAGGCTCTTTTTACAATAATTAGTCATAAATTCTTTATATTTAAATATATATATATATATATATATATATATATATATATATATATATATATATATAATATGATATATATTTCTTCTAATGGTCTAAGAAACGTCTTTTTTTATATGAACGAGTGTGACTTGTTCGTTTGTGATTGAGCATGTTTATGATGACGAATCACGTTCGTTCAAATAGGTAAAGTGGTTAAAGCGTAAAAATATGTTAATCCGTAACATTAAATATATATATATATATATATATATATATATATATATATATATATATATATATATATATATATATATATATGGTATATATACATTGTAATATTTTTAATAATATAATTAGTAGAAAATTATAAAAGTTCCATTTGTATTTTAAACTGAAAATTATCTCACAGTGCCGAGACCGTACCTCAGTTCGTTTTCGAATTGTTCGGCCGTAAGCGTGCCGTCGATCGATTTGCAATTTTTATTGAAAACGCTGTATGCGGACACTTCGCCGGACTTTCTCGATCGCGTTCTCGTGTTCATATAAATAAAAAATAGCGCCGATACGACGAAGAATACGGCGCCCCATTGGAAATGAACGAACGTCATAAAGACGACCATCCAAAAAGTGAAACATATCGTTTTAAATTTATTTCTCCGTATGATGTTAACTAACGATATATCTTCAAAATCGATATCGTCCTTTAGCGTTTCGGGATTATTTTCCGTAATCGCCAGCGGCTCTTCAATCAACTAAAAAAAATGAATTAAACAATTGAAAACATTCGAGTTTTTATTATTTACGATTCGCAATCGCATCTAGATATGAGACATTTGAACGAATTGAACAAATCTGTAACGTCATCTACTATATTAAATATGCTATATTATCAACTATGAAAACGATCATTGTTTACATATTAATTTTAAAAGAAAAATAAACAAACCGGTTCATCGTCTCCTTGGCTGATGTTCAAACTGATCATGCTGATGATCTTCCTCTTGGCGGCGGCAATGTAAGCCTCCTTTCGTCGTCGAGCTCTATACTCGGCTAATTGTTCTTCGATACTCAAAGTCATTATTTAAAACATCCAATATAATGCAACAAAGTTCAGAATTTCTCTTCTTTTTTTTTTTACATCTGTTCAATCAAAACAACAGGCGCAATACGTGTCAATTTCAAATTCACTAATGTTGCCAATCTCTTCAGACAAATGTCATTTTTTTCAATGTTGCCATATTCAAAAAATCCATATTTTTAAAACTCTTATTTTACTTTATCTGTTTGTTTCTTTTTAATACAAATCTTGTTATCGATTTTTTTTAACGTTTCCCAATATCTGAGCTGAAAATTTGTATAATACCTTATTCTGATGACAATATGTATATCAATTAACATACTTCCTACATTTATTTCTTTATAGTTTTTTATACATATTGTGTATGCGTGAGTTATAAATTTCACAATAACATTCTTTTTTTTATATATAATATATATAGTAAATTAATTAAATAATTAATATATATGTATAAAATTTTGATAATATATTATAATAAATTAAGAATGTATAATTTATAAAAATAATTCATTACATAAATAGTGAATTTTTGAATATAGAGAGAAAAGAATAAAATTGTAGATACACAAATTTGTCGATAAATAAACATTGAAATATTATTGTTCGTGTTTTATTTAAATTAATATTTAATAATTAATTACAAATTAATTTAATAAAACTAAAATATTGTTAAATATCATACATAACTCGTGCACGTGAATTTATATGTCCATTATTTATTTTTTTAGTTTTCCCGTTCTTCCTTGAAAATATAATTTGCATATTTTCGTAACTTTATTAAAAAAGTAGTGTATGTGTGTATGCATTCAAAATGCACTTTTTCTATACGATTTCAGAATTATTATAAAAACAAATTTAAATAGTCTTAACAAAAAATGACGAAGACTTGTATGATGCTGATAATATTTTACATCATACAAAGACTTGCAAATTTATTTGTCGTATTAATTTCACAAATATGACTAATACGAATTTATGCTTGACCTCCTCTGGCAAAACCTGGACCGGTTGATATTGGTGGATACGTAATAGGATTTGATAAATTCCTATACAAACTATATACAACCAGGAAAAAATATCCTTGAATACCTAAAAAAAAAAACAAAAATATATTTTAAACATTATGATTTAAAAATTATCCACTTTTATAAGTACTTACATATGATTACAATAGCGGCTGATATAAAAGCCATTCCTGTAACAATAAAAACTGCTGAAAAAGATATCACTGCGAGAATGATATATAAAACAACTTGAACTACAATATAAACAAATATAAAAATCAACCATGGAGTCATATATTTTGGGTTGTTCTGAAAATTCATATATATATATGTATGAGATATCTAACTTTTTTAAATATAAATAAAAGTAAAGTTTTTACCTTCGTGGCACCAATAATTAGAAATATTGCAATGATTAAATTTATACTATTTAATATGGCTGACGTAACATAGGAACTATATTCAGATGTATCTGTAGTTATTGTAGCACTAGTAATTGATCCTATAATCGATATAAGTGCTAAAATCTATAAATCAAATTATTATAAAAATATTTTTTTTAATACTAGAATCATTATATATATTATATGAAGCCGTTTAAACGTTATATTTTATCTTACCGCATCAACAAAACCAATTATTATTGTACCGGTCTTCAGTGAGCATCCACAGCAACAATTATCCAAAAGAGGAAGACCCATTTTATTTATTTTGAAGAAAAAAGGAATTTCAATAATAATAAAAAAAAATACAATTATCTCTTTACAATTATAAATATTACTATTCAAAATTATAGGGAAACGTGATATTTATATTTAATATTCTGTAATCATATCGCATTGTTTTATCTTTTTTAATTTATAAGATACCAAATATATTATCTGTATGAAAACTTTTTATATATAGAACAAAATTTCTGAAATAATTTTTGTAATCTATGTAATACATTATATATTTATATATATATATATATATATATATATATATATATATATATATATAGAAAAAAAATTGCGCTTAATATACATATCAAGTTGACTTTTTTTAAAATCTTTTAAAAAAAATTTTATGGTGACAAATAAAAATAGTATTAAATAAATTTCTTATCATCTAATTAAATCTCTATTACATCATTCTAAAATTCGCATTTATATATAAAAAAAATTCATTGTTTAAGTAAGTATGAGATTAGATTGTTTGACACTTATTCATTTATCGCTAGATTATTATATATATATATATATATATATATATATATATATATATATATATCATTAAAAAAAATCGAATATAAAGATATATTGTAATAAACTAACTACCTTGCTAATTGTTGATATATTGTAATGAAAAAAATCATTGTTAAGAATTAGAAAAAAAAAATACATTTTGAACTTTAATATTAATTATATTTTACATTGTGTTACACACACACATATATATATATATATATATATATATATATATATATATATATATATATATATATATATATATATATATATATAATTATGCTGGTCCTCCTCTAGCAAAATTTGGTCCACTCGGTATCGGTGGACATGTCACAGGATTGGACAAATTTCTATATAAACTGTACACTACTAAGAAGAAGTATCCTTGAATACCTAAAAAATATATATATATCGCAGAATAATTAGATCATTACAATGATAGAAAATTATTTATTTCTATATAGATACATACATATAACAATAAGAGCGGCTACTATAAAAGCAACTCCTGCACCGACATAAGATCCGGCGAACGCTGTCACCGCAAGGATTATATATAATATAACTTGAATGACGATATAAACGAATACAAAGGTCACCCACGGCGATAAATATTTTGGATTATCCTGAAGATTGAAAATTTTATTAGAGAAGATTTTGTTATACATTATTCTCATATACATAGACAAATAATTATACCTTCATAGCACCGATAATTAAGAATATGGCAATAATCAAACTTATACAATTTAATACGGCCGATGCAATATGTGAGCCATATTCGGATGAATCTGCGGTTGCTGTGGCAGTTGTTATTGATCCTATTAATGATGCGAGTGCAACAATCTGGAAATAAAATTATTTCTTATACCATATTTATATACAATAGTACATAAATAAAAAAAATGATCAAAAAATGTCTTTATGAAAATTTTGAAAAAAAATCTATTTATAGATTTGAAATCAAATAAAGTTTTTCTTTTTTTTATTTTCAGTTTGATAATGAGAATTTTGAAATGATGTAAACTTATTTCACAGATATATGTTTCAGCTTCTCTTAATCACTTTTAAAATATGAAAAATATAAATATTATATATATATATATATATATATATATATATATATATATATATATATATATATATATATATATATATATATATATATATATATATATATATATATATATATATATATATAGTATAATTAAATTTAGATTTTTTTAAATCTGATTCACCAATAGAAATATAATCACAAATTAGATGCGCTAAATTTACATAATCTATAGTCTTAAAATCGGTAGCCATTATCGTTTTACACAATAGATATATTATTATCAATATTTTTATTTAATACTAATCTGTATTTTTAATTTTGTACATTGAAATAAAATATTATTTTATCAAAATAATAGTTTTTTTTTGTTATTATGAATACTGATCAAGAAAGTGTTCATAAGAATAATCTATGTAAAAAAAAATAATTTAAATAAATTTATCAACATGATTTGGAATCACAAAATCTCAAATATTGAAAAAAAAATTTTTTTGTAGTTTTTTGTACTAAAGTAATTGAAAACTCTTGTATAAAATTATTATTACAAGTTGAGCATTAAGCCAGCTATGTTTTCATTATTTTATTTTTATTTTAATTAATTATTCGATTTGGTAATATTATATATATATATATATACAAATTGGACCATATTATTGTTCACAATTAATGAAAAATATATATTTTACCGAGTCGAAAACGCCTATTATTATGGTTCCGGTTTTCAGTGAGCATCCACAGCAGCATGTATCCAAATGTGGTAGACCCATATTAATTGCTTTTTTATTTCTTTCAGAAAATATTCTAAATTTTTGACAAAAATAAAATAAAAACGCCTTCTATTACTTCACAGTTACACGTATTACTAATAGAAATATTGGCGAATCGTGATTTTTATATTTCATATCCTGTAATCATATCTCAAACACTAGTTCGTTTTTATCTTGATTTATTTGTCAGACATAATATAGATTACATGTATGAAAACTTACACATACTATAATAAAATTCATATAATTTAATTATTTTTTTTATATATTTTTTAATTATATAAAAATTATATATTATTAAGTTCTTTGTTTTCGTTCGATTCTTCAACAAGATAATTAAATATTATTTAGAACAGTAAATAGTTTTCAAAACTATTTTGACTATTGAGAAGGTCTATTGAAAGATTTATTAATTTTTTTTCAAAGGAAAAAAAATTTTTTTTGCTAATTTATCTATCATATTTAAATATCTATTTAAAAAAAATGTAGTTAAATAATAATTGAATTGAAAGACGATATATACAATTAGGAAGACAAATATTAAAATTTATGTATATATATATATATATATATATATATATATATATATAATTGTTTAAATAAGAAAAGATAATATTTATCACATATTTATTCAAGATAATAAACATTCAATTTACAAAGTAAAGTGAAAATGAAACTATCTAAAAAAGAGTTATTGGGAAATTTTCTGATTACATAGAATGATTTGGTGATATACATATTTTTTATAATTGGGGGGAAAAAAATTGAAAAATAGAATTATTATTTAAAATGTTATAATTTTAATTATTAGAAAATAACATATTTTGAGAATAATAAATTGTTCATTTTTTAGAATCTATTTTTTTATTGATTAAATTGAATTGTTCTTCGAAAGACATTACTATACAACTTTTGTAATAAAATCAACATCTATGTATATATAAATTTGCGAATTATAATAAAATAAAATAATATATTGTGCAACATATATAATATTGTATAATAGAATTGAATAATATTTATAATCATTAAAAGTATACAAAAAAAAATAATACTGTGCATAAATAATAATATACTAAAATCACAGGATAATTAATGCTTTTTAACGACGACGTCCTCAGTTGTTTCTATTGCAGCAGGATAAGTATGTTCTAACGCTGGTGAACCTACATGTAAATGACCATGATTTATAGAATTGAAACCAACTGGAAGACCTAATCCGTGCAATCCTACTGTATTAATATGTCGCAGTGGAAATTGTTGAACAGGACCAACGGGAAATGATTGTTGATAATGAATAATCGGTTGATGGATGCCTATCGACTGATGAACTGGTACCGGATGAGGAATATTTACAGGAATCGGATGAGGTACTGGAACGCCAACAGTTTGAGTGATTTCAACTGGAATTTTTTGAGTTATAGGAACCGCTACTGGCCTCGGTGCTATAATTGGAACGGGTCTTGGTACATGAATTGGCACAGGTTGAGGAATCGGTACGTGAACTGGTCTCGGTATATGTACAGGAATTCCCACATGAACCGGGTAAGGGAGTGCTTTATTAATTGTTACTGGATAAGGTTGAGGAACTGTAAATGGTACTGCATGATCTACAGTTGACACTGTGTGTTTGGAATTAGATACTGGATATATTGGGGATACTAATTTATGATCGAGAGATGTGTGATAAGGCGTTTGCAAGTGAGTATGATCTCCTATAATTGGTGTGAATCCTCCATGAAACGTTGTTGCAGGATTTATTATCGGCGTAAATCCACCTTCTAACCGAGGATAGACATGTTCGTGTCCAAAATGTGAAAATTGTGAATGAAGGTGTGGTCCTTCATAATGAATATCTGATAGAGATCTCTTGTTGTTTTTACTCTCTACAGGTATCTCGTGACAATTGAGAACAGTCAAACCCATCAAAACGAGTAAAATCTAAAAGAAATGAATATGTATTTTATATTGTATTATATATATATATATATATATATATATATATATATATATATATATATATATATATATATATATATATATATATATATATATATATATATTACTGTGATCAAAAAGTAAGGTGAAATTGTCATTTAAAATTCCCGGGCATTAGAAAGGCAAGTAAATTATATTATTTCCTAGAGAATTAGCTTGGAAAATGAAAATTAATAACTATATAATATTAGTAAAAATGAGAAATTTTGATTTTTAATTTTAATAGATTTTTTATCATTTTTGACTATTTAAAATTTTATAACATTTACCAAAATTCTATTTGTCAAAAGGTTTAATTATCTCCGAGTTACACGTGTTTTTATAACTCTTGGTTCCTTCATCACGATAATACACCATGTCATACTTTATTCGTTCTTCACTAATTTTTTTTCAAAAAATTCGACTCATATCGAATATGCGACTTCTGGCTAAAGGAGATAAAAACCAAATCTAATAAAATCTTAAAGGCTATTGAGGGTCGGAAAAAGACTATTCCAACTGTTTCGAGGAATGGAAAAAGCGTTGGCAAAAGTGCCTTTTATCGGACGGGGATTGCTTTGAAGGGGACAAAATTGATTTGAAAGAATAAATAAAGAATTTACATTTTATAAACGAATTCACCTTACTTTTGATCACAGTGTAATATAAATACTAACCAACAGATATTTTTGAGCCATCCTTTGGTGCACTAAAAAAAAAGAGTGTCTATCGTTATGAATGAAAATACACTGTGTGATGGATTTACAAGACCGGACGTCTTTTTATACTGACCGGAAACGAATTTTCCGATAATAAAAGGAACGTTTAGTCAGACAAGTGTTATTAAACTGGATCCTCAGCGGGTGTCCGATCTGGTTTGTCGACTTCATTTTTTTTCCGCGCGAAAGTGAAACTATTTCACTTAAAAACAAAGTTTACACGTTTGCTATTATTATTATGCGAAAAACGCAATTCCAGTTCTCATTTTCTGTTTAGAGCTTTTTATTTATGGAAAAAAATGAAAGTTTTTCCTATTCATACATAATATATATATATATATATATATATATATATATATATATATATAATATAAATGATTTACATTATATATAAATAATTAAAAATGTAAACATTTACAGAAGCATTACAAATATTAAATTATGCATATTTTAGAAGTCATATGTAATGTCTTATAATAAATTGTAATATTCTAATCTATTGTTTTTTTGATAACATATATTTTTATATTTTTTAAAATATGTGATTAGTATTAGATTTTTAATTTAAAAAAATATGATATTATTGCTAAATTCTAAAGATTTTTATGATATGATATGATAAAAAAATGATAATTGATTGTTTTTGATGATTAACTATGACGTTTTCTAATGTACATATTATTTTTTAGTTTTATAATGACTTTTAATTTAAAATATATTAGATATTGAAATATTAATATATTAGATATTGGGATCAAATAAAACTGATTACATCATATTATATTTTGAAAAATCTTTATTAATATTTTATTAGAACCAAATCATAGTTTATATATTTCATTAATAAGTTTAAGTTTGCTGAATAGCCAAAATTCGCATGGAGTTAAATTAGCCGAATACGGTGGTTGCGGAACAATATGAGTTGAGTTTTTGGAAAAAAAAGTCGCGAAGGACGAATGCAGTATGTCATGGTGCATTATCGTGATGAACGAACCAAGAGTTGTAAAAACACTTGTAACTCGGAGATAATTAAACCTTTTGACAAATAGACGTTTGTTAAATGTTATAGACAGTCCTACCAACCTAGGAAAAAAATACAATTTACCTGCCTTCCTAATGCCCGGGAGTTTTAAATGATAATTTCATTTATTATAATTTTTATATCTAGTAGTAAAAATAATAATTATTTTTCCATTATTTAAAATTAATAAATCCTATTATCAAATTCATTTTAGATTTTTTATCAATTGAGAAAAAATATATTTTTTAATTTATAATTTTGAAATAATTTTCTCATCAAATTAAAAATACCATTTTTATCATTATTACACAAAAAAGTGATAAAACTGGACGATACGTTGAATTCCATAGTTGTCTTTATGCAATTAGAAAGATTTCCTGAATTATATGAGTATTTTTTGTTATATCATATGTAATATATTTTATTATATACCACACACACACACACACACACACACACACACACACACACACACACATATATATATATATATATATATATATATATATATATATATATATATATATATATATAGAAAAAAATATATCTATAATAATTTGTTATCATGAATTACTAATTACAGATTAATGATTTGTGCATTAATCAAGAGAAATACCTTTTATGTTATCACGATTACATTAGACTATGTATTTTAAAGGTTGTGATTTATTACTAAAATTCAAAATACTTGATATCAAAAGTAGATAACATGTTTTTATAATGTTAATTTTCAATGCCGAACATTTCTTGTCGAATTTAATTATTGAACAAGGAATCAATATTTGGATACCAAAATTTTTAATGAATTAAAAATATATGGAATTTTTAATTCTAAACCGAATTGCACAATAATTGATCAAGTAATTCCAATCTCAAAATATTCTATTGACTATTATGTGTTTTTTTTAATAGAATATATAATAATAGTAAACATGTAATAGAATATGCCTAGGAGGGGAATTTATATTCGTTCAACTTTTATATATAAAGTCTTGAATCCGGAACTGCAACTTCGTAGACGATATTATACATTAAAGAGTTCTACTATTTTCTATTATATCTACGGTTATTCACCATTTTTTTTTTGCCATTTTCTATCTTAAACTAATATAGAGGAAAATTCCGATAATGAAAACGATAGTAAGTTGAATGTATAAGATCGTAAATTATAACAATTTATTTAAATATATGTTTTGTAAAGAACTTGAATAATTATGAATTATTATATATACTATTGAACTAACTATTATTAACATAATTATTGTTAAATTAAATTGTATTTTCAACTTTCTAAATAATTTCTTTTTTGCTGTATATATCTCATTTATTACATTTATTAATGTTTGATATATATAATATTAAAAAAAAGTTTTATTTTGACATGTATAGAAATCATATTTTTTTTAGGTGTATTACTTGTTTTTGATCACAACTGCTTCAGCTCTTCATTTTGAAAAGCATTTATTGAACAGATTAGGATCTGGTGGATTAGGAGCTGCAGGATCTGTTGGGATAACAGCTGCTGAACCTACAATAATAGGTCAAGATTATCACACCACAATTACTAGACATGTTGGTATTCCGATACCTCAACCTTATCCAGTACCGGTAGAAAGACACATTCCAGTACCAGTAAAAGTAATTTAATTTTTTTTTATCATATCTGATAATTTTCCATATTTAATATAGTTGTATACGCGTTGTAATTAATATTATCAACTTGTCAAACTCATAGCGTATTGCGGGACACGCAAGTTTCAAATATAATAAAAAATTATAATCACAATATCACAATTAATTTATTTAAACTTCGCACTATAACCTTATTAAATGATTAACTTTATATATGTTATCCAAAAAAACAGCATATCTCGGCGAGTCGCATTCGGTTCGCGAGCTTCGTGTTTGACATGCCTGATATAAATCATTATATATTATTTTATTTTTACAAATTTCGTTTTTTTAAATATTTCAATGTATTTTGAAAATAAACGCTATTTTCTATAATCATTTTTGTCTTAGTAAACATTTTTTTTTAGAAACACTTATATGTTATCTAATTTCTTTGAACAAATATAACGATATTGATATTTACTTAATATAATATAACTATAATATAATATACTAATTTCAAATTATATATATATATATATATATATATATATATATATATATATATATATATTGTTTTTAAGAAAAAAGATTTCAATTTGACTATGACTAGACTAATCCATAAGCTATTGCAGCGTTTCCCAAATTTTTTTGACCGCGGCCCGGTACGATATTTTAAATTTTTTCGCGAACCACCTTATAAAAAACAACATTTATTTAGAAAACAAATCTTATATTTTTTTTTATAAAAATCAAAATTCAAGTTATTTGTTTGTTTATTTCATCTGCAGTACTTGAAAAAGTTTCGAAAAATATTTAATTTAGAGCAAATTTCTTTTTCGATTTTTTGTGTTTTTCCAATTTTTGCCACGACCCAGCTGAATTTTTCTGCGATCCAGGTACCGGGTCGCGACCCACACTTTGTGAAATGCTGCGCTGTTGCAATTACTAACATTGTTTTTAATACACAATATGTATTATATTATTTGGGAAACCTGCCCTTGCAGGTACCCGTCGATATTCCGATAGATAGACCAATTCCAATACCAGTACCCAAACAGATTCCGATTGCAATTGATAAGCCATATCCTGTTATCATTGATAAACCGTTTCCAGTCCCAGTGCCACGACCAGTGGCAGTGCCAATCGTACGACAGTTTTGATTTTTTTATTTTTATACAAATTCAATAATCAACGATTACATATATTATATTTTGAAAAATCATATTATTTTAGGTGGCCATACCAATACCGAAACCAGTACCGATTGGGATTAAAACACCGATTGCTATACCAATTCAAGAACCTATTCAATTCACATCTGACGTCGATTCCGTCTCATCTTCAGGCTCAATAACGGATTCAGAAATCTCAAACTATCATCACTTAGATTCAACTTTAGATTTTGATTCTTGGAAAGAATAATGCACGAATATATATGAATAATAAAATTTAATGTGAGACAAACAGAAGAATTTTGACACTGGTCACAAAATTTTCTTCATTATCTAATATATATTATACCATATATCATTATTTAGTAATGAAATCAAATGTTCAGTATTATATATTTTACAAATACTATTATAAAGTTTTAAGTATATTTAAATATTGAATTTTTAAAAGATATGTAAATTATATTTTTTCCTTTGAATCATATTTATATTTTACACTTCAAAAATCTAGAGGCTTTATAATTGCATTTAATCTTAAGATAATTGTTAATCATTCATTTTCGATATTAAGTTTTTGTTTTGTAGTTAATATCATTTCGTTATCTTTCGTATTATAAGCTAATTTTTCTGACGTTGAATCTATCTAAAAATAAACTAGATTAATAAAAAAATAATTATTATTTTAATTTTCATGTCTTCCAAAAATATTTAAATCATAAATATTTTTCATGAATGACAAAAATTGTATTGTAAAATTCCAGTATTGATTAGTAATATGAATTTCTAGTAAATTATTTTATATATGATTCAATGCTTTTAATAACAATGAAGCTGAAATTTATTTAGAATCAAGATTTACATGATATTGAAAAAATTTAAATAAATATATAATTTTTATTTTATAACAAACACTTTAAATTATGACCTTAGAAAGAAAAGAAGGATTTTCTTTTCATTTGAAGAATTTTTAATATAGTTTTTATAATACAATAAAGTATGAAAAATGTAAATTGAAACATTCACCTTACTTTTTGATCACAATGAATTAAATATAAACATATTAATTTATAACAAAAATAATATATATTTTATTAGCACAAGGTAAAATATATTATTATACACACTAAGACTTCAATTATCAACGATGAAGCGATTTTGAAAAATGATCCATTTTATGATTCATCTAATTGCATACCATTTTCAAATAATTATACTACGTTAAAATACATATATAAATGTCTATTTAAATTTATATAAACTGCCTTAGGCAAACAACACTTATGGGAATCATTTTATATATATTAATATATATGCATGTGAATGTTGGTTGTACTATTTGAAGCTATTTTACAATCTGGTCTATACATTTATGGTTTTGCTAATAGGCATTTTGAATGCACACATTTACAGATAATTAACACATTTAATTTATATTTTATACATGTATATGTAGATCATTATATATATATATATATATATATATATATATATATATATATATATATATATATATATAAGTGTAATTAGCTATTTTTATAATTTTCTAATACTTATCAATCTGTCAAATCAATAAAATTGTATATAATTTATGTAGTTACTGCTACAAAAAAAAGACATTATTTCTCATAGTAGATTTTGTAATCAAAACTCGATTTTTTTCTATTTTTTTTTTTTTTTTTGATGATCTTTGTAAGACTTTGTCAGACTTTTTTAATGATATAAAGCGAATTAGAATGTTTTAATATTTAAAATGCATAATCCATTTTGTGTGTGTGTGTGTGTGTCTGTTTTGTATATGGATTAATTGGCTCGTTTAAAACGATCGTTTTACGGATTTATATCGAAAGACACTTGACACACGATTTCTCATACATAATAAAATATTTGCTCTAGATATTTTAAGTGTATTTTTTCACAGATTTTTATATCAGAAAATATCAACATTTATTTATTTATTTAAATGTTTTTTTGTACTTTTTTCTAGTAAATGATAATAGAATCTTGACTTTATTATTATACAGTAATATTTATTATATTAAAACTTAGATTTACAATTCTATTCTGTTTCCTATGATCAAAATTTACCATAATATTTATTTCAAATATTAGTATGTACATTTTTAATGTATTATATATTTTTTTTTGTATACTAAATATTCTTTAATGTAATATTTTTATACAAGCAGTAAAATTAGAAATATTAAATGCGTCAGTATAATCTTAAAGTTTTTAATTTTTACACGGTAAAATTATTTTATATACTACTGTGATCAAAAAGTAGGGTGACATTGTCATTTCAAACTCGGGTAAAATGTATTTTTTTTCCTAGGTTGTTCGACTTTTTTGACAAAAACTCGACTCATGTCGTTCCGCAACCACTGTATTCGTCTGATTTGTCTCAGTGCGACTTTTGGCTATTCAGCAAACTCAAAAGGCCAATGCGGAGATAACCAAATCGAATAAGGTCTCGAAGGTTATACTGGTAAAAGATTGTTCCGACTGTTTCGAGGACTGGAAAAAGCGTTAGCAAAAGTCCGTTTTGTTAGACGAGGATTACTTTGAATGGAATGAAATTGATTTGGAAGAATAAATAAAGAATTTTACATTTTATAAACAAATTCATCTTACTCACTAAACATTTTATAATGGCATATTTTTAACTAAAAAGCTTAATATATCTCATTAAAAGCTTTTTGTGATGTGCATAATATATAGAGTTATTAGGTATCATAAAATATTGATAATGTTGTAATTTTGAATATAAAATCTACATTTCTAGTTTTTATATAATGATTTTGAACTTATAAAATGTTGACAACATCATCAGATGATAAAATAATATATGTAATATTAAATTTTATTCTCCATCAACCGTATAAAAATATAAACGTTTGCGAAACATGCATCGAATGCAACTAACTGCTCCAGAAAATGCTGTTGCGAAGGTCATTTTTTTCACTCGATCACTTCCACAGCCAGACATTCCTATTCCAAGTATTCATCGACTATATAAACGATCCGAATCGATTGACCATCATCAGTTTGTTTTTTGTGATCAAAGTGTTTTGGAACGCTCACAGAAAAAACCCTCACTATACAAAATGCGTGCTTTCGTAAGTTTGATACAACAGCAATATCAGTGAAAAATTACCATTACTAAATTCATTTCAACGTTTTAAACTTGTTGTAATTATAATTAATAATATCTTCGTTATCTGTATATCGGTTTACTTTTAAAATTAAAGAATGACAAACTTTTTAGTTCATATTTAATGAGTGATTTTCTATAGTCAAAATGTGATACGATTTTGAAATCTCACTGAATATCAGTAAATTTTTTAAGCTCAATTATGTTTTTAGGTATTTTTCATGTTAGTAGCTACAGCTGTAGCCATGCCATATGGTTGGGATGCTCCTGTAGCTGTTGCTCATGCCCCAGTTGCTGTAGCTCATGCCCCAGTAGCATACACTCAACCGATAGTTAAACAAGTCTTCCAACCCCAAGTTGTACATGCGGCTCCAGTTGTTAAAGCTGTAGCTCCAGCTGCTAGCAGCTATTCTACCTTCTCTCAGGTATGAAGAAATAAAAGAATCATCAATTGTGTAATTATGAAATATTTAAATATCATTTTTATATAGGTACATGTGAATCATCCTCAACATGTAGTCAAAGTTGCCCAACCAATCACTTACGCCCAACCCGTTGTCAAAGTTGCTCAGCCTATTCATTATGCTCAACCTGTTCAATATGCTCAGCCCATCGTCAAAGTTGCCCAACCAGTCGTTTCCACTTATGTTTCGCAGCCTGTTGTTAAACAAGTGTTGGCTGCTCCAGCTCATCCTTGGTAAACTAGGAAATCAAACGTTGATAACTCCACAATGTTTAACATCTATATATATAGATAAAAAAAAACATGTTATTTTTCAATGTTGTTAGGTAACATGAAAAATCAAATTTCATTTTTGTTCAACATCTTTATTTATTTATTTATTTATTTATTCATTGCAAATTAAAATTTAAATACCAAGTTTGACAAATCAACAATGTTATACAGTGTATTTATAATTATTTTGTAAAACATTATTAATTTTTCTTTGTCATTTATATTTTTATAAATAAAGGAGAAAAATAAATTACATATTGTTGTTTTTATATATATATATATATATATATATATATATATATATATATATATATATATATGAAAGTATAGATAAATATTTTTAATCTTTATTATCTAATTTACTTCGAAAAACAACTAAAAAGAAATTATTTTCTTCACTGCAAATAATTAGGATTATAGTTATAACTGTGTGAAATTTGTTAAATAAAAAAGTGTTCCAAATAATTTATTATTTTGCTATGACGTGTCGTTATTAAAATATAAATATTTTATTATAACATAACAAAAAAAACATGGAAAATGAAACAAATTTGATATTATAATTCAATTGATAATTTTCAATTTGATATAATGTATATTTGATATTTTAATAAGAATGTTCTATAAAAAAGTACTACAAGTTTAATAATCGTATATCGATTATCCTTTTTAAATATAAATTAAAAGAATTATTTTAATGTATTTTGAATGACAAATTATTTCTCCATATTTAAAAATTCAATCTCTAACAAGACACATTCAAGTTTTGTATGAAAGAGCATTTCAACCGAGAAAAATCGCAATTCCATCGACAAAATTGAAAAATTAAAGGTCTAAATATGATTTTTCGACATCAAGAGCGCATGTTTTCGAGTAATTTTCAAATGAAAACCCCGCGCAAACACACTTATTTGTGATAATTTCACGTTTTCTTTCCGGTTGTGTGACTGTCTATTAATTCTATACAGCAGGCGTGTTAAACTCATAACATATTGCGGGCCGCGTGAGTTTATATTTTCTTCGTCGTAAGCCGCACTCTAAAAAAAAAAGTTACCAGTCTGATGTTCAAAATATCGCTTTTAATTTAATTTAAACAACATACTACAACGTTTTCAAATGTAACTTCTTTATAAATAAAAATATCAATTTTCTTTATAGTATTATTTTTTTATATGTTATCGAAAACAACACAAGTTTTTTGCGAATCGCAATTTTTGTACATACGGGCCACATGCGGTCCGCGTTTTTCGTGTTTAACACATCTTCCCTAGCGTTAGAATTTTTTTCATTGTTGTCATTTGCTATATTTCGATTTGAATTATGATTAATATAAGTTCATTATAGATGTTATGAAATTTTTAATATAAAAATATTAAAAAATAAGACATAATTACAATTAATTCTTACAATAAATATTACTTAATTTTAATATTAAACTTATTGCTAATTAACATATTGCATTTATGAAATGTATTTTTGACAATTTATATCTTTTTTTTTTGAATAATCAAAAATTTTAAATTGATCAATAATATTTTTTTATTTCTATTAATTTCATTTCATAATCTTAATATTGTTTACTTTTTCTTGTTATTTAAATAACAAAAAAAGACCAATATTTAGAAATCATAAAAAATTGGAAATTATCTGAAAAGATATAATAGAATCGAAAGATGACGTTCAAAGTAAAAAAAAACGACAATAAAAATTTATAATCAGTATCAATCAAGAAGTAATATAAATTCATATGGCATTCTATAGCCAAAAAATTATTCTAATTACGATTTTATTTAAATTTAACTAGCAATGAACTTAGAGACGCGATCTATTTGGAAAGATCCTTTTTTGTCTTCCTAAATATCCTTTAGTGTTTCTTCAAATTGATCTACTCAAAATGTCCTCCATTTATATAATAACTATATATTCAAAAAAAAAAAATAATTTCAACAATAGAAATTCAGAAATATTTATATAATTTAATTTTCAATATACATGTAATATTTTTTTATAATATTTTATTTTATGAAAAAAATAATTTTCTTAAATATCATATGTGCAATGATTTATTTAATATATATATAAAATTGATTATTTTTTTATATTAAAAAAAATAAAATTCACACGAACCACATTTTGAAAAGTGTTATTTTTCAACATCCTTATCTAGAATCTTTTCCACTTCTCCAAATGATATTGAAATTATGATCAGTGTCAAAAATTAACAGCAGCGGAATAAATGTAAGCATTCTTCCATTTTATTGTATACAATATTAATATTTCAACGAGGAAAATATTTTTATTTTTTAATTAATTTTATCAATATATATTGATTATATATAACACTGTGATCAAAAAGTAAGGTGAATTTGTTTATAAAATATAATTTGCTTTATTTATTCTTCGAAATCAATTTCATCCCCTTCAATGTAATCTCCGTCAGATAAAAATCACTTTTACCAACGCTTTTTCCACTCCTCGAAACAGTAGGAATAGTCTTTTTCCGGTATAGCCTTCAAGATATTCTTCGATTCGGTTTTTATTTCCTCGATCGTATCAAAACCACATTGGTCTTTTGAGTTTGTTGAATAGCCAGAAGTCGCACGGAGCCAAATCGGACGAATACTGTGATTGCGGAACGATATGTGTCGAGTTTACAGTATGACGCTTGGCAAATGTTATAGACAGTCCTACCAACCTAGGAAAAAAAATACATTTTACCCGCCTTCCTATTGTCCGGAAGTTTTACATGACAATTTCACCTCACTTTTTGATCACAGGAGTATAAATTTTTGATCCTGATTTAACCATGAATTATGAAGAATTTCTTATCGAATATATAATTCCTAGAAATCGTTGTCGACATAAATGTGAATGTTTTCATTTTAGAAAATAATTTTGAAATAAATACAATGTGTGTGTGTGTGTGTGTGTGTGTAAATATTAGTAGAACATCGATCAATTCACACCTGAATATTTAACAACACTTAATAAAAAATTCATAAATAAATACACGTCGATATTTCAAGCAGTTCATCGTACTAATTTGACGTACATTTTTTTAGTTGTTCAAAATCATTTTTATATTATTATATAAAGCATGTTCATATATTTTTTTTAATTATAATTCTCTTAAAATTTTGAATTTTTATTCAATCGTTTTATTATATAATCAGAGGTAGTCAAGCTTTTTGATAGTCTGAGTCATTTTTCAAAATTTTAAATTTTGCGCAAGTCGCAATTAAATACGTATTATTTTTTTTTTACAAAAATTATATTTATTAAAATATATATACCATAAATAAAAGTACAAAATATATTTATTGAATTTTAATATTAAATTATTATTATTACTCCTTTTGATAATTATTTCACATTAAAAATAAAAAGGGAACTCGCAGAGCCGCATGTGGCACGCGTGCCGCAGTTTGACTACCCCTGTTATAATACACTAAAATGATTATTATAGTTACTATTTATTTTGTTTAATATTTTAAATTGAAATCGGTTGACGATTTATGCCAACATTTTAATTTAACAATTCAATAATTAGTGAAGAAAAAAAAACGTATGTCATTTTCAAGCAGTGATATTCAACTAAAGATCTCTAAAAAAAATTGTATGATTTTAATATTTTATGATTTTAATTAATAATAATTTCATAATTAAGAATGAAAATATTTTTTTATTTTAAATAAAATGATATCTTATTATTAACTACATTTTACGTTATAAATAAAAATTGTAAATATAATATAAATGTTAATCAACATTTTTTATTAAATATGTTATAATTAATTAATAATTTTAAAATTGTTAATAAATTAACAATTTAAGTTGATGTTTATATATATATATATATATATATATATATATATATATATATATATAATATTTGCTCATTAACGATTTCGTTAATTGAATTAATATTTTATAATATTAACAAATGTGTGTATGTTCGCATTTTTTTTAAAGATTTATACAATGAATCGTTTGCAATATTTAAATAATTAATACGACACATTTAATATTAAAAGAGTTCAACGTTTTCGTTTCGGGTACAAAACACGTTCAATATTTGATCGTAGATTTTAAACCTTGACATTAAAATGCCGGATTTTTCTTCTATTTTCCTATTCAAACAAATTGACAGCTAGTCGATGAAATTTTCACGATGATTGTCGACACGTTTTACACGTATTAATATTTAATTTTTTCGAAATACAATGATAATTAATGACAGTGAAAGAAATATGCTTAATATTATTATATATATATTTTAACTGTTTCAATACATATTTTTTTTGTCCATATATTTAAATGATGCAAAAAAATCTTCAACGTCATAAAAATAAACATAATATATATTTAATGTATATAATAATATATTATATAAAAAATCGTATATTGTTAATATTGAATAGTAATAAATAGTAATTGAATTTCAATTACAGCATATAAATGTATGGTTAAATATTTATGATGAAAAAAAACGTGTGTTTTTCCTATGAAAATATCATCACATTGCTATTTATAATATTTCATAATCATATGTTTGAAATTGCAGTCATTTTATTAAGCATCATCATATCTAATATTTCTACAGCTATGAGTCGATCTTGGTTTTTTTTTCCATCAGCAATCTCAAATTTCAACTATCATTCATTCTATTTCTCTAATATTTTTTTTCTCGTATACATATTTCAATTTATATTTGCACATTTATATTTAAAACTAATACGTTTTTTTTTCTAAATTCAGCTAGAGAATATCTATTTATTTTTTAAAACGTTATTATTTCCTATTCATTTCACATATCAGATATTTTCTAGTTCGAATTTCATTAAGTATCATAGTAAAATATTATACTTTACTTATATTTACAAAACAGTGTTCAAAAAAATAAGGTGAAATTGTCATTTTTAAACTTCCGGGCATTTGGAAGGCAGGCAAATTGTATTTTTTTTTCCTAGGTTGGTAGAACTGTATAGACAGTTCTTTCATCACGATAATGCACCATGTCATACTGTAAATTCGATTCATATCGTTTCGCAATCACCGTATTCGTCTGATTGGCTCCGTGCGACTTCTGGCTATTCGGCAAACATAAAAGGCCAATGCGGTTTTGATACGATCGAGGAAATAAAAACCGAATCGAAGAATATCTTGAAGGCTATACCGGAAAAAGACTATTCCTACTGTTTCGAGGAGTGGAAAAAGCGTTGGTAAAAGTGATTTTTATCTGACGGAGATTACATTGAAGGGGATGAAATTGATTTGGAAGAATAAATAAAAAATTTACATTTTATAAACAAATTCACCTTACTTTTTGATCACAGTGTTTATGTATTAAATGTATCTATTATACAATTATCATATTTGTAATATAATTTTTGCAAAATATTATAACTATATATAATTCAATTTTAATTATTGTTCTTTTATCTACAATTTTTGAAAATAAAAAAGAACTTGTTTACTGGACTTTCATCCATATTTAAATATTATATTTATTTTTTATTAATATTTAGTTCATTAGAAAAATAGATGTGTGTGTGTTTGTAAAATTTATTAAAAATTCATTCAATAAATCATATTTCGACGGTTAATGACCCGAACGCAATAAAAAAATATTAGTCGTATAATAACCGGAAAATGGAATGAAAACATCGGAAAAGTTTTCCATGAAAGTTGTGGAAAACTGTCATAGATAATAATCGCGGACGAAAATGGAAAGCTTCGAGCTTTTCGAATGTTGTAACGACAATGTCATTTTAGGGTTGCGACAAGATATTTTTAATTTAAAAAAAAAATACAATATAAATATTATAAAAATGAAAGTTTTCCTAAAAACTATTAATTATTTTTTATGATACGTTTTAATTAATTTCGTTTCTTAAATACGTAATTAAAGAATGGTTATAATTAATTTTATTGCTAACCTTGAACTTGACCATTGTACGAACTTATTCACATCTACTGAAAATTTCCGGAAAAATATCGATTTTTCCACTTTTCTTTTTCGCATTGCGAAAACTCCACTGGCCCATTGGGCTCGTTATAAGTCAGTAGCTAAGTACACTAAGGGTGCAAGTACACAAAAATTCACTCTCGAGAATTTATCGTTTATATTTTATATGTTTTTCGCAATGAAAATTTCATTATCAAACAATATCATATGTGATAATATATATATATATATATATATATATATATATATATATATATATATATATATATATATATATATATATATATATATAAGTGAGAGTGAAAATAATTTTATTTACATTATAAAATGTGTTTTAATGTGAGTGATGATTATTATCGATAATTAAAAAAATAAATTTATCTTTATTTAATAATTATTTTTATAAAAAAAAGAAAATAAGCGATATTTATCTCAATAATAATATTTTTATAATCAAATTCGGATGAAAATTTATTCATAAAAAAAGTTAATCGTGTTCGATCTTAAAGCAATATCTGCCAATATGAAAATCAACAAAAATTATATTAGAATGCAAGTATAAAAAATTTAAATATTTTACATTACATTTTAATAATAATGTTTTAATAAATTAGGGGATGGGAGACAACCCTATATAATCAGAATATTTAATAAGACGCGATGACCGAGCTTTGTTTGACACGAACTGTCATATAAAACAGTTGCGCTTCGGCGTGGCACGCGAAACGACGTTTGTTTATTATTTATATATATATATATATATATATATATATATATATATATATATATATATATTATTTATATTTATTTACGTCATAATTATGATAATATAATTAAACTCGTCCTTAAGCGGTAATTATTATTTCAATGACCATTATTAATATTGGAGATGTTCAAGAGATAGTAATATAAAAAGCTTTTTTCATTTATCGCAATATATTGAAATTACTAACATATATATAAATAAAATACACACTTTTATGCTTATTAAATATTTATTAATATTGTTTTTTTTTCATTTTAAATTTAAAATCAATATTTTTTTAATCGCTTTTATACATAGTGATATATATTTAAGCGTTTACATGTTATAAGAAATTCATAAAAATGTATGTATAATTCAATGACGAAAGCGGTGAAACAATTAAACAATTTAGCCCACGAATTTACTATCCGACAACGAAAGAGTTAATAATAACTGACACATTTTTTATAATTATTTTACACACATACACACTCTCTCTCTCTCTCTCTCTCTCACACACACACACATACACACACACATATATATATATATATATATATACGTGTGTGTGAAATTTGAAATTAAAAATTTGATTTCAGAAAAAAATATAATGTATACATATCATAATACGTCCGTCTATAGCTTTAAATATATTACTAAAAAAATCGCCTGAAATAATACAAAATGAATTCTTGGGGCGACAAAGATGGAAACGGTATTTCTATATCAGGTAAAATTTATTTTTAATTATCAATAAAATTCGTTTAGATATTATAATATAATATTTATTATTTTTTAAGGAACCAGTAATATAGGTTCAGGAAAAAAAAGTGAAGGAATTCCCGATAATTTCCTCGTGGCAGTCGGTTCTAGATCGGCAAGGTTAATTAATTATTATAAATTATAATAAATATGTTAATTTTCGAAATATTTAATATATATAAAAATATTTTTTTTTTTAGATTTCGAAGAAAAAATAGAGATAAAATTTTTATCGTCATCTTGTTAATTCTACTATTAATATTGTTAATTATCGTGATAGTTATATCGATTTATTGTAAGTAAAATAACTTTATATTATTATATTTTATTATTATATTATTGATTATATTAAAAATATTTTTAGTTCATAAAGAGAAAAATAAGAGGGTATGCGAAAGTCGAGAATGTATTAGATCGGCTGCGAATCTTTTACTATCAATGGATCAATCCGTGAATCCTTGTGATGATTTTTTCGAAGTAAGTTATAAATATATATAATTTTTAATAGATAATATATATATATATATATATATATATATATATATATATATATATATATATATATATATATATATATATAGAATTTATAATAAAAAGTATAGAAAAATAGAAAAAATAGATCGTCGAATATTTAGATTTTACTTAACATTTAGTCTTCTAGATATGATGTAATTCAATTTATTGATATATACATATATTCAAAGTATATAATTCATAATTAAAATTACAATATATAATTGTAAAATTAATAAATGACATAGTATATATAATAAAATTAAATTTTGTTATATCAGACGTATTAAAGTTTAAATAGATGCTTAAAAAACTAGCGTTATTTTTTCTTTTCATTCGTTAAATTTCATTCTTCAATCAGATAATATAATAAAACAAACGGAACTCTGAAAATTATATCTAATTAGATAAATTATCTATTATATGTAATAAAAATCATTCGTTTTTTTTCCTCATACAAATAATAAAAAGTAATTTTTCGTCACAGCAATAAATATGATAATGATTTTCAATATGAAGTTCAAAAACGTATATAGCACGCAAATCAAGCATTTAATAGTAATTTTCAGCCTTGAATAGCAAAAAAAAAAATGGAAAAATTCAACAACACTTAATTATGATATATATTATTAAATTTAATATAAAAGTTGTCACCATTTATATTATTTTTTTTCAAAAAATAGTTTCTTTTTGTCTATCTATTTGTTTCTTGATTGGAATCATTGATGATATATTATATGTACTATCACGAAGGCTTTACCGGTCACGAAAACACAGTTTATAATCAATAATGCAACTTTTTTTAACCGCATTCTGAACAACAGACGATTTAAATATAATTTGCATAAATCGAACTGCCTATTATAGTACTGTGATCAAAAATTAGGGTGAAATTGTCATTTGAAACTTCCGGGCTCACAAAATAGGAAGGCAGGTAAATTTTATTTTTTTCCAAGATTGGTAAGGACTGTCTGTAATATTTGCCAAGCACCCGTTTGTCAAAAGTTTTAATTATCTCCGAGTAACACGTGTTTTTACAATTCTTGGTTCCTTCATCATGATAATTCACCATCTCATATTGCATTGGTTCATCGTGACTTTTTTGCCATAAACTCGACTCATATTGAATACGCAACCACCGTATTCGCCTGAGTTGGCTTCGTGCGACTTCTGGTTATTCAGTAAACTTAAAAGACCAATGTGGTTTTATCACGATTGAGGAGATAAAAATCGAATCGAAGAATATCTTGAAGGCTATACCGGAAAAAGACAATTCCGACTGTTTTGAGGATTGGAAAAAGCGTTTGCAAAAGTGCGTTTTATCGGACGGGGATTATTTTGATGAGAATAAAATTGATTTGAAAGAATAAATAAAGAATTTACATTTTATAAACAAATTCACCTTACTTTTTGATCAGTGTTATATCTATAAAATTCACTCGTTGATTATTTATATTATTCATAGTATGCATGTGGAAATTGGGCCGAAGATCACCCTAAACCTGATTTTTCCGTATCATACGATTGGTTTTCTGATAAACAGAAAAAAGTAGAAAGACATATCAGAGATTTATTGGCGAAAAATTTCACTGATGATGAACCTTTACCCCTGATTCAGGCTAAAGAAATGTATATGGCTTGTATGGATACGGGTATTGTTTTATTTTGTCATTTTATTATTTAAAATATAATATAATTATATTTAATTGCTTATTTTAAAAATTTAGATACAATGAACGAGTTGGATATGAAACCGATATTGGATTTTATGTCCAACATCAGTTTACCAATGTTTCCTGCAACGTTAAATTTAACTAATCATGACAATAGTAATTACACTTTTAACTGGTTGAATATCATAGTTAAAATCAAGAGAAAAACCGCTTTTGATATATTTATTGGTTTTGAAATATTTCCTGATTTAAAAAATTCCACAATTAAAAGACTTGTGTTCGAACAACCGTCGACCACTGATCTCTTTCCAGGGTAAATATTTTATATAATTATAAAAAAAATATTAATATTAGTTAGTAATAATATACATATATTTTTTTTGTTTTAAGATATAAAGATTTGGAAAAAATATTGAAAATATTGAAACACGAAGAATTCGATAATAGAAGAAAGTCAATCTTTAAAATGAAAAAAACAGAATCGAACGAAAGCAGCGACGACGATGATGATGAAGATGACGAGGAAAAAGCTGTATTGCTCGATTTATACAAAAATATGATGAAAGAAGCGGTAAAAGACGTAATTAAGTTGGCAAATGAAAAATTGTACAATGAAACCGAAGCGGATAAATTAGAAACTAATATAGATCTGGCCATTGATCAGTATATTGAATATAGCAAATTAATATCAAAAGTGCGTTTAAATATTTAATATGTAGAAGATTTATATATATATATATAATAAATTTAACGTGAAATATTTTCAGATTGAACCTGAAAATGAAACGGAATCGTCAAATTCAACACAGGCTTCTAGTAGTGTCGAAGAAGAAATTGTTTATTACACCACTTCACAATTGCAAAATTTAACTAATATATATTTAAAAGGTCAAAATTTGAGCACAATCGAAATATGGAGACCGTACTTGTTGCAAATATTCAACGGAAGCGGAATTAAATTAAATTTAACCGGAGAAATGATAATGACGTCTCATTATGATGTAGATATATTGATGAAAACTCTGACAATATTACAAAAAACTTCACCGCTTCAATTGGAACTATTCATATGGTTTCAGGTTAGATTACATTTAAATTTACTATTTATTGTGATCAAAAAGTAAGGCGAAATTGTTATTTAAAACGCCCGGGCATTAGAAAGGTAGGTAAATTGTATTTTTTTCCTAGATTGGTAGGACTGTCTATAACATTTGCCAAGCGTCTGTTTGTCAAAAGGTTTAATTGTCTCCGAGTTACAAGTGTTTTTACAACCCTTGATTCCTTCATCACGATAATACATCATACTATACTGCATTGGTTCTTCGCAACTTTTTTTGGCAAAAACTCGACCTATATCTTTCTGCAACCACCGTATTCGCATAATTTGGCTTCGTGCAACTTTTGGCTATTCGGTAAATACAAAAGGCCTTTATACGATTGAAGAGATATAAACCGAATCGAAGAAGGTCTTGAAGGCTATACCGGAAAAAAGATTATTCTAACTGTTGTTGGAAAGGGATTAGTTTAAAGAGAAAAATTGATTTGGAAGCCTTTTAAAAAATTTGGAAATTGATTTATAAATAAATTTACCTTACTTTTTGATCACAGTGTTTATTATTAAAATTATCCAATGTTTATTTTTATGATATTCATAGGTATTGGAAAATTTTATACCTCACACTACGACAAAATTGAGTGAATTATACGATAAATATATTAAAAAAATAACCGGAATAGAAAGTTATGTTCCTAGATCGGTTTATTGTTCTAGCATTGTAACTAGTATGATGGGAATGGCTGTCGGTTATGCTGTAGCTGATAAATCATTTACTGTAACAACTTTGCCAAAGGTTTAATTATTATTTTTAATCACAATATTAGACTATATCTAATCACATAATATTTATTTACTTATTTATAATCATTATCAGGTACAAAAAATGTTATCGAATATTAAAAAAGCGTTCGAATCGTTGATATCAATGGTGACATGGATGGACATGCAGACGAAGAGAGTCACTATAGAAAAAGTGAGAAAAATGAAAAGCCTCATAGGTTTTCCGGAATGGCTTTTTGAACCGGGAAAATTGGAAAAATATTACAGCGGAGTAGTGAGCGATCAAAAGAAACATTTGGAAAATTTGATCAAAATGAAAGAATTGAGTATGAGTAATCAGATCAAATATTTCTTAAAACCGTATAAATTCACATGGGAAACAATACCAACTGAAGTTAACGCTTATCACACATTTCAAGCAAACACTATAAGTAAGAATTGAATATTATCAATTCATACACAATAATAATTATACATATGGTATATCATCATCGTTATTATTCTACAGCTATATCATCATATTTTTCATCAATTTCTATTTACACCTAATTCTTTTTTTACTCGATTTTGAAATAACGCCGTTCACCGATAATTTTTGTTCTAGCACGAATCCCTAAAATTTTTATTACACTCTTTTATAAGTTTCACTTGTCCGTTTGTCTAGGTGGAATTTTGTAAACGATTTTTTTCAGCACATGCTGACGTCCTATTGATCTGAAATTTTGCACACTTGCTCACTCTCGATGACAATACAAGAATCAATTTACAGATTTATAAATATGGATTTTATTAATTTTTTTTGCACGTTTCTTTTGGAAAAATGTATGGAGTTGTGGAACATATCCCCAAATTTACCGTATAACGTATGCATTTATTTGCACGATTTTTTTTCCACGCGTTTGCTTAGGAACGTATCTATCGTGTAAAAAAAAGAGTTGGGTGTATTTCATACAAATCATAAATTCATTCGTTGCGACTCATATATATTCAATTCGTACAATTTCACTAAAATTCATTTCGTTTCATACGTTAAAATTGCTTTGATTCATATTTATTATTGTTCATTACAGTATAAAACTCGATATTATCATTCCTAATAAATAAAATAATTTATGAAAAAAAAAATAATATTTGATATAACGAAAATTTTATTATGCATGCAGCAATTCCACTTGTAATGATGCAATATCCATTTTACGATCATGGAATTGAGTAAGTGTCTTCTATTTTCTATTGACTATTATCACGTTGATCTATATTAATTTAATTTTATATTATATAGGGCGTTAAATTATGGAGCTTTAGGCACAATTTTGGGTCACGAACTGACTCACGGTTTCGATAATTTAGGTTAGTCTAATTGTAATTAATATACATTATAGGTTTTATTTTTATGTAATTGTCCCATTATTTTCTTCGTTTTAACAGGTAGACAATACGATAAAGATGGTACATTAATACAATGGTGGTCCAATAGTACAATAAAATTTTTCGAAAATAAAACGAAATGTTTGGCAGAACAATATTCTAATTTTTATGTGCCCGAACTCGATGATTATGTTAGTTATAAAATTTAATGTAATTATATGATATAAATATTTTTTGCTAGATATTTTTTTCTATTTATCATAATTTTTTTTCCTTATAGATCGATGGAAATTTAACATTAGGAGAAAATATAGCTGATAATGGTGGTTTAAGAACGGCATTAAGAGCTTTTTGGATGGAGAAAGAGACTACTAAAAAATTGCCAGGATTACCGAATCTCAGTGGTGATCAACTTTTTTTCTTATCATATGGAAATGTAATTTTATTCATAAATATATATATATAAATTTATATATAACGCTATGATCAAAAAGTAAGGTACATTTGTTTATAAAAATCGTGTCAAAACCGCATTGATCTTTCGAGTTTACTGAATAGCCAGAAGTCACACGGAGCCAAATCGGGTGAATACGGTGGTTGAGAAACAATATGAGTCGAGTTTTTGGCAAAAAAGTCACGAAGAACCAATGCAGTATGACGTGGTGCATTATTGTGATGAAGAATCCAAGAGTTGTAAAAACACGTGTAACTCGGAAATAATTAAATCTTTTGACAGTCCTACTAACCTAAGAAAAAAATTACAATTTATCTGCCTTCCTAATGCTCGGGAGTTTTAAATGACAATTTCATCTTACTTTTTGATCACAGTAGTACACTTTTGAAACTAAGAATTGTCGTTAATTTTTTAAAACTATTTTTATAGCTTTGGTGCAATATAAAAACGACGAAATCATTATCATACGATCTGAAAGATGAACATTCACCGGGTCATCTTAGATTAAAAGGAACGTTGCAAAATACCCCCGAATTTGCCAAAGCTTGGAAATGTCCAATAAACTCAACTATGAATCCGTTGCCTAGTAAAAGATGTGTGATATTTTAATTTTATATATTCAATATTAATATACGATCAAAATAAATAAGTTTGTTAGTAGAATTATTCTATATGTCAATTATAATTTTTTTAAATTATAAAATATGTCCTTTTTTTATAAAAAAATAATATTTTTTTGCTAAAGGACGCGTGATATTTTTCTAAGCACAAATTTTAAAATGTGTGATAATTATAATTCACCTTTAATAATATTTAGAATAATTGCTGATTTTAGATATTATTCCATTATTCAATTATTAATACAAATATTTAGACAATGTTTATTCAAAATACACCAAAAAAACTATTTTAAATTTCATTCATTAGATCGATAATATAATATCATAGTTTTGATACAACTTTTCATTTATCGGAATAATGTATAAAATTAAAAATTATTTATATTATATTTATAATATTTTTCGACTATTTAAAATTGTTATATGTTACCATTTTAACGATATCGTGTATTAGTAAAAGAAAAAAAGAAAAACTAGAATCGAAATAGACTGAATAGTGTCGTTTGACGAGATTGTACTTTGCCTTATACGTATTTATTTGTGATAACGGGTGAAATAGAAGTATAAAAAAATCGCTAATGTGTATAAATGGAACGTTAATTCGATTCGAAAGAAAAAAAATCTGCTCATTTTGAAGCAATAAATTTAGAATAATGTAAAATGGAATATTATTATATTTTTTTTCTGTTAAAAAATATTTCTTTATATATATATATATATATATATATATATATTATGTATAGAAAAAAGGTATTATATAAATGTTTTACAATGCTATTTGTATGGACCAATGTGAATAAAAATTGTTTTATGTATCATTAACTAGTTTTTATTAAATATAAAAAAATCTAGACAATTTAATGAATGGCAATTTTTTTAAACATACTATTATATATTTAAAATATATGATTTTTCTATTTATCGTTAAAAATTCTATTGTTCAATATGCTAATATAGAATAATTTTATTGTGAATATATAATAATATGATATCTAATTTCGTTAAATAATCGTGAAAATGACGTTGAAACTATTATATTAAATTGATTGAAATATAGCTTTAGAAAATATGATCGATTGGCATTTTTACATAGTTCAAGATCGTATTCATAACTAATTTGCTTATTTATTTTCTATACTTCTAAATATTATTATGAGATAATTCATATATAATTGTAATAAATCAAGTATAAGAAAAAAATAACAATGTGATCAAAAAGTAAGGTGATTCGGTTTTTATCTCCTCAATCGTGACAAAACCGCATTGGTCTTTTGAGTTTACTGAATAGCCAGAAGTCAAACGGAGCCAAATCGGGCGAATACGTTGGTTGCTTGGACGATATGGGTCGAGTTTTTGGCAAAAAAGTCGCAAAGAACCAATGCGGTATGACATGGTGTATTATCATGATAAAGGAACCAGACGCTTGGTTAAATGTTATAAAATTTAAAACGACAAGGTGATAAAAAATCTATTAAAATTAAAAATCGAAATTTTTCATTTTTCCTATTATTATCTAGTTATTAATTTTCATTTTCCAAGTTAATTCTCGTTATTAATAAGCAATAAGACGTCAATCGCAATAATTTACGTTTCGATTTCTATTGGATTTATATTCTAAAAACGAATGTAATTATGTAATTGAATATTAGAATACAGTATATATATATATATATATATAACAATGTAAAAAGGTTGAATTTTTCTGATAGTAATAGAAAAATAAGTCTAAATGGAAATAGTTTCGTGACTAAGAATATTTCATTTTCGATTTTTGTTATAAGTATTTATAATAGTATATATATATATATATATATATATATATATATATATATATATATATATATATATATATATATATATAATACATTCTAATACTTAAAATAGACAGATATTGAACGACTTTCGTAACTAGGAAAATTTTTCCGGTAAATCTGGTTCGGTTCTATTATTATTATCTTAGTTTTCTAGACACGATTATAAAATATATTATGTTTCATGATGACTTGTAATAAAATAGTAAATAAGCATTTTTGAATATACTTGCACATTTTTATGAGTTTTTGAATAATTTTTTTTTTATTATACTTTAAAAAAAAATTATCAATACTATAATATACTATATATAAAATATTATTTTACTAAAATTATATTTTATATATAATACTATATATAAGATATAAAAATATTAATATTATTTTTTTTAATAAAAAATCATTAATTAACGTCATTAAAATATTTAATATATTGTAATTTAAAATATATGTTGTAAATATGTATGAATTATTTGTGAGTTTAGTTTTGATTTTAATTTTTTATTATTGAAATGCTGTTTAGAAAAATTCGTGCAATGCGACTTTATCGACCAAACGTAAGAATTTCATGACAATTCCAACTGAAATCAACCAATATTTTACGTTGTTGACTGTTCATTGCACGTGTTGTTTTCATATTGATTCCCATTATTACTAATACTAATGTCTTTATTGTTTCATATATATATATATATATATATATATATATATATATATATATATACTTAGTCTTATAATATAAAGAGTAGTATTAAAACTATTGATCCATTAGACATCCGCATAATAATTGTCTGATCAACCTTCATTTAAATGAATACCACTATTATTCATGAAGTTTCCTTAAAATCTCTCTTTAAAACGAATTTAACGTATCGTTAAATTCGTTTTAAAGAGAGATTTTTTCTAAATGAAATTTTACATAAACTCACGCATACTTATCACCGATCGCCAATGTGTTATTTTTTATTAGATTGCAATATTATTTTTATATTAAAGTGATCTTTGTACTAATATCTTTCAATCTAAACTAACATTTATAAATATTAATAAAAATCATTGCAAATAGTACGATCAATAAATATGTTGTTATGGCCACAATTTCACAAACGTCCGCTTTAAATTATTTATAACTTATTGGATTATGCTGTCACGTTTGATGCTCTTTTAAAATATTTATTTTCTTATATAAATGATCTTTTTAACAATTTTAAATAAGAACCAATCGTCCTCAAAAATATTCTGAAATTAAAAGTTCTCTTTTAATATTTATATCCTTCTTTGTATAATGTCCTCCTTTTTGATTCCAAGTAGATTGAACAACAATTGAAATAAATAAAAAAGGTTTTTCTTTTTGGAGTTATCATTTGGAATTTAATGATTTTTTTATATATTAAAATTTAAAAATCTATTAAACCGTTTTTATTGTAAAAAAAATTGTCACCTTATTTTCAAGAAATAAACACATTAGTTTTTTTTATTATCTATAAATAATGTGATTTAATGAATATTGATTTGAATTTAATAAATATTTACAATTAAATTTTAACTAATTAAATATATAATAAAAAATGTATATATTTTTAATTATTTATCACACACACATAATGAACCAATGTAAGAAATAGTATTTAATATCAATTTAAATTACTTATATATAATAGGAAAAGTGTAATAAATTTTTGATTGCATTTTTAATTTATGATAAAGATTAGAATAATATATTTTTTTTTATAAAGATTACCACTTTGTACTTTAAATCAGAATTAATTCTTTACATTTTGTTGGTTACATTGGTACGCCTGCTTTCCTTGTGAGCTGTCAAATGCACGTGTTTAAAAGTTGTGCATGTTTATCGAAAGAAGATATTGTCTCCCATTTCTAATAGTGAAAATTGAAAATGTTATATTTAGTAGGTTTAGGTTTAGGAGATGCTAAAGATATCACAGTTCGCGGATTAGAAATTGTGCAAAGTTCTAGTCGTGTCTATTTAGAATCATACACTTCTCAATTAACAGTTGGACATAAGGCGTTGGTGCGTATAAGATTTTTATTTTTGTTTTTCTATTTGTTTTACGGTTTATTTACGTTCGAATTTATTACAGGAAGAGTTTTATGGCAGAGAAATTATCGTGGCTGATAGAGAACTGTGCGAGAGTGGAACCGATGAATTGTTAAACGGTAGTAAAAACGAAGATGTTGCATTGTTAGTAGTCGGTGATCCATTAGGTGCTACGACTCATACTGATATATTATTACGAGCTAAAGAGAGAAACATTCCATATAAAGTCAGTATTCGTAATTTATAATAAATATAATATTTACTTTTTTTTGTAATACAAATGAAATTTAATATGTTTTATGAATTTACAAGTTTCTTAATAAAACACATATGATAATGTTAAGTTTACAATGATTAGCATTAATGGGTTAGTAGAATAAATCTTTGTTTGAAGAGTATTGTAATGCTATAAAAATAAATATGAAAAAAAAATAACACATAATACTGTGATCAAAAAGTAAGGTGAATTTGTTTATAAAATATAAATTATTTATTTATTCTTCCAAATCAATTTCATTCTGTCAGATAAAACGCACTTTTGCCAGTCTGCGAAACTTCAAGAACTTTGATTCGATTTTTATCCTCTGTGTCCCCACATTGGCCTTTCGAGTTTGTTGAATAGCCAAAAGTCGCACGGAGGCAAATTGGGCGAATACAGAGGTTGCGGAACGATATGAGTCGAGTTTTTGGCAAAAAAGTCGACCAACCTAGGAAGAAAAAAAAAAATTTACCTGCCTTCCTAACGCCCGGGAGTTTTAAATGACAATTTTACCTTACTTTTTTGATCACAGTAGTATTTGTGTGTGTTTTTAGATTTTTCCTACAAATTTATTGAACGTCTAACTATCAAATAAATAGAGTTGTTATAAGTATACAGTTTATAGATAATATTTATCTACAACAGGAAATTTATGCAACGATTCAACATTATTACACCTACGTAAATTCGAAGTTTTCATTGTATAGTAAAATATTTAATATTTCTGACCTTGATATATAACATTATAATATTGTACATATAAATATCAAATTTAGTTTTTTTTTAAATCAATATCTTTAGATTTCAAAAAGTAGAAAACTGAGTTTTGAATACATTAAAGATTAATCATAACTTCTTTTTATGAAAAAAAATATCAGGATAAATATCATTCTTTTGCTATAGGAAGAAATCGTTAAATAATTAATTATTTAGAATGTAATAAACAAATATAATTTAGTCTGATTTTAATGAGAAATATATTATACAATATACCGGTTTCGAATCTTATTTTGACTTTAAATATTATGTCCATTTACAATCGACGGTTGTGAATAAAATTCTTGACAATATTATTTCCGTTTATTTTTAACCAGGTTGTTCAAAATGCATCTATAATAAATGCGGTCGGATGCTGCGGTTTACAATTGTACTCTTATGGAGAAGTTGTATCTATACCGTTCTGGACAGAGACATGGAAGCCGGATAGTTTTTTTCAAAAAATATTAGGAAATTATACGAGAGGACTGCACACGTTATGCTTACTCGGTAAATTAATTTATATAATTGCACATCTTGCTATATATATTAGATATGTCTCGTATAAAAATATATTTATGCTATTTTTTTTTTACTAAATTTTATATTTAGATATTAAAGTGAAAGAGCCAACGGAAGAGAGTTTGACAAAAAAAGTTAAAGTATATATGGAGCCACGATTTATGTCAACCAGTCAAGCCTGTCAACAACTTATAGAAATATTGAAGTCAAATTCAGATACTACAGGTAAATTTTTTTTTTTTTTTTGATATAATTAGTTATATAGTATATTAAAAAAGTTGATGAATTATGTTAAATGTGATTTTTGTAGATTTGACAATTGACTCTTTAGTGGTTGGATTAGCTCGAGTGGGTTCTGAGACTCAGAAAATAGTAGCATGTTCCATGGAAAAAATGTCGAATACCGATTTAGGGCCACCCTTACATAGTCTTGTAATACCGGCAAAAAAAATACATCCCTTGGAAGAAGAATTTCTTATACAATTTAAAATAGATTAATTTTATTTCCAAAAAAAATCCATTTTAAATTGTAAAAATTATAATGAATATATGTCTTATGATTTCTGTCAAATGTAATGAATATATGTTGGTCATAAAATTATAATAATGGCATTCATTAATTATTTAGAACTAAATAAATTATTACAAAAAAAACGAATAATAATAATAAGAAGAACAGCAACTTAAGATTGCAGATAGAAATTTTATTTCAATAAATATTCTTATAATGGATTCTAAACATTCATTTCGTATAGACAATATAAAAATTATTACAGTCTGATAATAAGTGATGCGATTGTATAAATATGTGCACTTTTATATATTGGAATAAAACTTACATCTACGAATTTTGTGATTTTTTTTCATATTTGATAAGAGATTCTTTCTAAATTGAATTAATTATCGTATTAATTATATTTTTTTTTCATACAACAACGATGAACAATTTCAATACAATTACAAAAAATATATATATAAACTAAGATCATTTTCATTTGAACTGAAACATAATACTATTGACTTCTTACAGAAGTTCCACGAGTGTTCACTGTTTTATTTAGAGTCAAAAATTTACATAAATTAAAACTCTATTTACATATTTAAAAAAAATCATCATCAAACTATAAATAATAATTTAATCGTTAAAAAAATATTAATAATAAAACCCAAATATTAATATCATTGTACCATTTTCTTTATAATATTTGCAATATGTGCAACATAGTGATATACATCGGGTGCCATCCATTTTTTATCGCGATGGAAAATAATTAATTGCTATATATATATATATATATATATATATATATATATATATAAACTATACACGTCGGTCGTCCACCGACAAAAGTCCACAGGGTAACAGAAATACAATTAAAGATAATTTCACATATCTAAAGTTCTAAAAAATCTTTGGAATTTTCTTCACACAACTCTTATGGGGTAACTTAACGTATGGCTAAATTTATTCAAATGGATCCAGTAGTAGATTGCGAAAATAAAATGTTTCAATAATAATAATAAATAAAAATATAAAAAAAAGTTGCCAAATTAAGTAGTTGATAATAATTAATAGATCGGTGAACATATACTTATCAATATTCGAATTAATGTAATGGAATGTTCATACATTTTAAAAATTCTCAAAATATACAATTATAAATTACTTTTTTTTTAGAATGAAAAACTAAAATATAGTATTGAAATATCGTTAAGTATGCCATATGTTCGGTATACCCTTGTCATTTTACATTGTTCATTTAATATATATATATAAATACTTTTTAAAAATACATACATTTATTCATTATATATATATATATATATATATATATATATATATATATATATATATATATATATATATATATATATGATAATACATATAAAAATTTACACTTAATATTAAATACACATTGTTATAAATTACAGACTCACAAAACAATTATAAAAATTATATATATATATATATATATATATATATATATATATATATATATATATATATATATATGACATGTCTATATTATCTATATATAACTTTTGATAATCATATTATTTTTATATTTTAATCTTGGCAGTGTTGATATAAAAATTATATATGTCGATTATTACAAATTGAGAATTTAGAACAGTAATTATTATGTGTTAATTTCATATAGAGGCAGATGGATATTATCGTTTCAATTAAAAAATTCTAATTATTATCCAAATATAGATAATTGAAAATAAATAAGTAAAAATAATATATATCTTCAATTAATAAGGATTACAAAAAAAAATACAAAGAATTATTAACATTATTATTTTTTTTTATTCTCTAATATGGTATCAATGAAAAGCAACAATGAGATACCAAGCACAAAAAAAATTTTTTTTTCGTCTATATGCAATATAAAACGAACAAAAGAAGATTTCAGAAGGCTAATAAAATTAGCCTACTATCTAACAATCAGAAAAAAATTTTCTAGCTCTGGAAGTATTATGGCAATTAAAATAAATACTTTATGCTAAAGTTGTTTATGTTTTTGTATAAATCAAAAGTCTAATTATAATATAAACATGTCGATGCTTGATATATTTTTAAACAGCTGAAACTTGTTGATCTTCATCATCATCTTCTGGAGGTTCATAATATGTAACATCGTATGGACGAGTAACCCCTTCATGACTATGAGCTCGATTAAAACGTTCATTTCGAGCCAATTGTGCTGCTAAATTATATGGAGGAGGTAATCGTGGCGGTTGTATTGGAAGAGGCGGAACTCGTACATAACCGGGTGCACAAGAACTATGACCACTATCACTAGATGTCACTGAACCAGTTTTTCGTAAAGGGTGATTTACTAAAGAAGTAACACTACTACTTTCAGCTGATAAATCTACAGAAGGAAGAGGTGTTGGAGTATCAGAATGCGAACGTTCATGCACAGCTCTGCCCCCATGATGATAGCAACTAGAACCAGAACTGCTCGTTGAACCCACACGACGATGAGCACACGGAGACGGACCAGGAGGCGGTGGTGCCCTTGGTTGGTGTGGTCGAGTTTTTGCAGGTTCCGAAAGAGCTAACAGCTTACGTACGGCTTGAGGTGATGCTGCTCCAAATTTGTTACCACCTGCAAATCCTTTTTTACCTTCACTTGCAGAACTTGTACTACTAGTAGTGGAAAGAGAAGGAGATGGATGTCTTTTCCGTTGAGGACCTGGTGCGAGACCACTACCCTCACATTCTGCTGACAGCGCATGCAACTTTTCTTCATCAGTTTCAACTTGCATCTTGTTTAAATATGCTTTAACTCTTCGAACCATTTGCGCCTCTTCGAACATTTTCTTAGTATTTGGTGCTGCTGTCGATTTTTTACGTCTTTTAACTGTTACTTGGCCTGGTTGACCTAATCCAGCAGGTAACTGTTTAAGATCTGTGCCTATAGTCGGTAAACAATTTCCTAAATCCAATAACGACATTATATCGTACGAAGAGTTGCACATATTTGTAAGCGTCCGTACTTCTTTTGCAATCATTCTTAATTTTTCAAAATTAACCAAATTTTCGACCTCCGAATCGTTTCCATCATGTATAAATGTAAGATCCTTTTTAACAACTGGATAAAATGGTATAACTGGAAATCTACCTTGTTCTGATTGAACCAATTGTCTATATTTAGACATGTTTCTTGAAGGATCCATCAACTCTTGTAAATCAGAAAATAATTTTTGATATTTTGTGGGTAATTTCTCCCATGTCAACCTCAATCTAGATACAGCGCCGTGTCCCAAACCAGATATAATAGCAAACATCGAATTGAAATTCTTACATTCTTTACATTGTCGAGCAACTTTAATGAATTGTTTGATAATTTTTGATCTTCGTACAATATTTTGCTCTTTTACAACTTCAGTAACTACCCAAAACATCTCTTTATTAACCAATTCTGCAAACTGCAACAACATTGGCATACCATATCTACTTTTTAATTTAAATAAATCATCAATATATTCTGTACTCTCAATTTGACGGAATATAATGAAATCCTGCAATGTAAGTTGCACTGCAACTTCTACAGCATTAAGTTGTAAAAAGTGTACAACACTTTCTCGTAATAAATCTGGTGCCATTTCATCCGGTACTAAAGTTTCAGTGATACCATTAGTTTTCAAATAATAACGCGAACTTAACCCAATTCTTTCAGCCAAATTTTGAAGTTGATCTGGTAAAGTGTGCTGCTTTATTATACCACCTTCTGAAACAGAAACTTCACACAAAGAAAAATGTGAACTGGGATCCGTTATTCCAAATTCTTGAAGAGCCAACATAACAACTTCATGCGCTGTAGTTTCTTTGTGAATTAATAAATATTTACATGTTTGATCAGCTTTATATACTTTCAAAACGTGTTCTGGATAATCTGAAGATTGTAATTCGTCATAACAAATAGATATAAGATCTGGATTGCTATGTGAATTATAAAAAGAATTACTATTTTTACTTAACGAGTCCGTATTTGTGATACAGCTGTCGTCTGTATGTATGCCATCTGTAATTGTATTTTTTGGCAAAATATTCATCTTCATCAATGCTTTTTGTAAGCGTTTTTTAGTACCTAGCGTGTTGAAACCTTTCTGAGATTCTTTTTTTATAGGTGGAGGTGCTTTTTTATTTGGAGATTGGAATGTGGAAACAAATGTTATGGGATCATCTCCCAAAAGTTCGACAGTAGAAAACCGAGTGCGAGGATCCGTCGGCCAGCGAATATCAGGGACTTTATAACCTCTTTGACGCGGTGAATTTTCTGGTAAAAGAAGCATCTGCTTAAATGTCAGTAAATTGCTTTTAACAGTTATGCATAAATGCGTTGAGCCCGTTATTATTTCTATAGCTTTTGTAAGACTAACATGTCTAAATGATTGACCATTAACATCTAAAATTTGATCGCCACGTTTTAAACCTACTTCTTCCGCTTTAGTTTTTTTATCTACTTTAAGAATGAAAATGCCAAATCCTTTTTCATATCCACCTAAAATATTGAAATTCAAAGGTTCATCTCTAGAAGATCTAGAAAGAGTCACACTTCTAGTACGAGCTTTAGCCGAACATGTGATATTAAGCAATCTTAACTGCGATTCCATTTTTTCTCTTTCTAAACAAGCTTCAAAGTTTTCTAGAAAGTCCATCATAGCAGGATCCATTTCAAAATCTGTAAAATGATTATTTACCCAAGTTATAACAACACGAGTAACACTGTCTCTTACTGTTGGTTCATTAAACCAAGATAAAAGCTGATTCGCAACAATAAGAGGATTAGGAATAAATGTTCGATGAGTGAGAAGAAAATCGTCAACATATGTCGGATCACAAGAATTTTCTTCGATTAATTGTAGCATTAAATGTTCGGGAGTACCGCGAATTACGACATGCCCTTGTCTAGAAAGTTCATGAGAATCGTTTCGCAGTTCGGTTATCATTACAAGTTGACCGTCTTCTTCGTGGCGTCGAGTATTTTCCACTCCTTGCTGTAAAATACGATAATAATCTATTTGCGTAATACATACAAACTGGCAGTCATCACAACGAGTCGTCATAACACCGCGATGATGCAATTTTTCTAAAGTCGCCTCCGACATACCGAAACTATCACCGACACGTAAATTTTCGATCTCACCATTCGGATGTTTAATTTCTACTTGTCCATTGATAAGAACCGACCACGAATCGTGTTCTTCGCCATCGTGCATCACTACAGTTCCCGCCTTTTCAACCACGGCAAATACCATTACGGAGCACAATGTCCGTCTAACAGCTAACGTCATATTCGTAAAAGCCTTTAGCGGCTGAGTAAATTCTAAGAGTATTTCTAAATCTTCTTCGGTTCTTTCGGAGGGATCTTTTTCTAAACATTCCCGAACGGCATCTCTCTGATTAAGACTATCGGTCTCTTCAAAGTCTTCCTCTTCGTCCGAGTCCACGATGGACTCCATGAGTCCCGTCAGATCGACCTCCATGTCCATATCCAAAGAACTATGCACCGAAGTCATTGTGTCGCTGCCACTGTAAGCGGAACTCGTGTCACTAGAATTTGAGCACTTGTGGCTGTGATGATGAATATGAGGATACAATTCAGGACTATGTCTGCCCCTGAACATCGTGCCAGGAACGTTGGAAAAATTCGACTCTATATTTTCCTCGACTTTATCGCGTTCATCTGTCGATTTTAAACATCGCTCTTTCGCGACCGATTCGATTCCTTTTCAAATCTGAAAAAGGAAAAAAAAGAAAATGAGATCGACATCCTATAAATTTATATCGTAAAGCGTTTTCGACGCGTTCGAAACCTGAAATAAAAACGCTGATATAATACTCGGGTAACATTCTAAAATTTATATATTTAATTTAGAATTCGAGCGACAGAATAAACGATCAGATATAAAAATTGTGCACTAAAATCGAAATAAAATATTTCTAACGAACGAATAACAACAACTCGCACGATTAATACGTTCGATCTTTTTACGCGCGTCGATTCTTCGTATTTTTATATACTACTTTTTACGCAATTTTACATATCGGTAGGTTTGCGCAAACTTCAAAACAAAGGACGCGTAACGATCGAAGTGACGACAAAAATTTAAGTCGAAACGTAAATTTCTGGAGACTCGCACATCGGTTATCGCCGAACGTTCGATTCGCCGAAACGAACCGACGTCGCGAAACGTTTATATAATTTATCGGCGCTATCGCGACCGTTTCCGCAATATAAGAGCGAATCAGTTTTTATAATAGAATTTCATACTATCCCGCACTGACAAGGTGCTTATTTATAAATCTGTCATCCGCCCGGCCATCACTTATGGCTCCCCCGTCCGAGGATATCGCCTCGCACTTCATAAAACGCACCTAAATAAACTTGAAACAACACAAAATAAGTTCCCACGCTATTCGCTTGACGAGCGGTACTTAAGAAATACCACAGTCCAAGCGGATACGGACACCGAATCTCTTCATCGACACATCGCACGACTCGCGAATAGATACTTCCGCGCTTGCCGAAACGGTCCAAATCCCCTCGTTACCAAACTTGGAAAACGCCCTATCACCGCACACGCCGATCGTCCTCGTCCCGTAGACGTCGCAAACGTAACCGCAGTTAGAGACAACTCTCCTCCCCCGTCAACAACGTTAACTTCAACATTAACGTCCAATTTTCCGCGGACGGTCGATTGGACTCGCACTTATTAAAAAAATCAAAATAAATCTATCGCTACTCCCCCTCTTCAAATGTTGAACGCCGACGATGATAATAGAATACGACGATCGCGGGTTCCGTATGCGAAATGGATTTCTTACTTAAAATTATAGACTAAATCGTACGATGCTTTAGAGTTCGTTAGGCGCGCATCAAAAATAATAATAACAAAACGTCAAAAACCGCTTTTCAATTTTGAAGATGCGGCACGAGTTTGCGACGCTAGATAGATAAATTCGCGGACGAAGCGCGAAAAAGATATCTAGCGTCTTCTTTTCGACGCGATATCGAGGCGGAGCGTCCGTCGTCGTCGCGGAACGGAACGGTTTCCGCGTAACGTCAAAATCGCGACGGGCGAGGGGCGGCGGGGAATGGGGAACGGATGAATGGAAATTAAAATAGAAAATAGAAAAAAATAGAAGCGAAAAGAACAAGAGAGATTACCGTGAACCGATCGTCGGTCGTTTTCGGCGCGCTAATGTCGGCCAGCTTTCACTCGATCGCGATCGATGCGCTCGCCGTTCGCCGTTTGTCGTTTGTCTATAGGCGAAGAAGATGCGGTGCACTCTTCGGACGCTCGAACAGCGAACGGAAGACGAAAGGCGCGGCGGAGGGCGAAGGGCGAGGGGGCGAATCGCGTCGGCGCTTGGGGCTCGCCGTAGTCGCGGCGGCGCGCCCCCCGGATCGACGGCGCGTTCGCGGACCCCGCTCTCGCGTTGCGTCGCTCGCGAACGCCCGCCTCGCGCGTTCTCGACGACGCCGTTTCCGACCATGACGCGCGACGGATCCGCGAACGCCGACTTATATTATTGAATTTTGTCCATTCGAATCGTTTTTTTTTTTGCGGTCGAAAATTAAGTTTCTCGTCGTCGACGAAACCCTTTATTTTATCGTATTATTAGAAACGAAATTTGACGTTATAAAAAATGTCACTTTAATTTTGAATTATTCGAAAGATGAAAAAATATTCGAACGAACGTAAACGCTTCTAGATCGCTCGCGATTTATCGGAATGTAAAATAGAATTATTACCGATATCGTTTTCGACGATTAGAATTAAATGAAAAAATAAAATATCGATATCCTTTTATATTGACGGCGTTTCCTCACGCAAAACGCGAACCGAAAACATCAAAACGCGTCCGGGTTCGAATCGAAATCTAATACGAGACTTACGTTTGTAAAGTAATTAAATAAAAGCGAATCTTAGAATATAGTTAAATAACGAAATTAAAAAAACGACGTTCGAACGCAAACGATTAATAGATTTATTTTTGCCAAAAGTTAAGACGGAAAACCGTTTTACAATTTTTATTCATTAATAGATGTCGCGTCGATCGCATAAAAAGTTGCACGAATATTATCTAAAGATGCCTCTAAAATGAAATTTAGAAATTACAACGAAATTGTCATATATCTAAATATTTATATAATAAGACTTTTAAACGTTAACGTAATTTTATCGCCGGGAATAAATTGCATAAATAAGAAAATACGATTTATGTAAAAAATAATAAAATTTATTTTGAATTATATATACAGCACACTCGAAAGTGTGTACCGTTATTGTAAGTACCTAATACAGTTGAAATATTTAAACTATTATAATATGTTGGAAAAATTAATATTTTCGTTGATTCGTCTTTAATATGAAATAATATAAAATGAAATTAACGCGATTGTAAATGCTAGTTTTTTTTTCATTTCTCTATAGATCTATATATTCTGAAATTGTTCATTTATAATACATACAAAAATACAAGTATTATATGTATAATAGAAAAATTCGCATCCGATTATTTACATATTTACATTATTATTTTTTTTCTCGTAAAATACTATCTAATAATACGATTCGGTTTCTTGGCAAGATGTAAAAAAAGAAAACAAACATACTTTCAACCAAACAATTATTTCAAATCGATGACATCATGCTTAAATTTTCTTGTATATACATACAAAATTCGGAAATATTATACTTTTTATTCTAAATCAGGAAAAAATAAATTATTATATAATAAAAAAATAATAATAATTAAAACATACAATTTTACGCACAGCTGTAAAACAAAAATTAACACTAATTAAATTTTATTTTTTTTTATTCTTTACAGCAATATATATAATATATATTCATAAATCTCTTTCGTAATAAATGCGTGGCACTTTCAATTTTTTTTTACACGTGCAAAAAATCTAATATATATAAAAAAAAACATCTTATAATTATAATTATTATATACTTAATTGACATTTTCGAATAAATTATCGTTGTAAAAATTTTACAAAATATAGGTATTTTTTTTAAGTAATAATGACCTTAATGTCTTCCTATATCTAAATATTTTTACATTAAAATATCTGTAATAATATACGAAATATGTTTTTTAATTCGATTAAAATAGTCACGTGTTAAAAATAAATATTGGAAAACATCAATGTCACATATATTATCTTAATACTATTATATATATATATATATATATATATATATATATATATATATATATATATATATATATATATATATTAAAAAATTTATCCCAGGAACAGCCTTAATCATGTTTGTTTATGTATTAAAAAGGCTCCATTGCGACTAATAAAATTAATATATTATTAATAATTAACGATGTTTATGTACAATTGTAGTCGTAATCATAATTATAAACATAATATAAATACACATTATATATTATTTGCATGAGTTAAGTAATAAATTCTATTCCGTAAACATAGTATCACACGCTCATAGTACAAAATTTAATATTAAATTAAAACTATATACGTACTTAAAAATGTAATATATATATATATATATATATATATATATATATATATATATATATATATATATATATATATATATATATATTCAAATTATATAATTTAATATTTCTTAAATAAAGTTTAAAAAAAACTATTGACATATAATTCAATTTTGTGTTATTATGATTTTTATCACTATGAGAAAAAATTGTAATTGATTTTCACATATAATAAAACATAATTACAATTGAAACGATATAAATATAACGATAATTACCTTATGAATCAGATCAATCTTTTTTTTTTAATAAAATATAATATTTAAAATATTTACAGAGACCATTATTAATATATTATTCCTGTATTAATAATAGTATTATTGTCAATATTATACTAAAACAGTGAGAACTTCTGTGGGTGAATGAGAATTATTTCCACTATTACTACTGCCACCGGGTAAAACGTTCATATTGATCACTCTTTTTCCAAAGTCTTTGTGTGCTGTGACATCGTCAAATACTCCGGCTGTGTTATTTCTGATGTCAGGATTTTGAGCTTTGTATAACAACATTTGAGAACCCCTATGAGCATGAGCTCTGGCACCAGACGGCGTAGATAGGACTATTCCCTCATTGGAGACGCCGGCCTCTGATAAAGGTCGCTGTTGTTTTCCGACATCTGTTGAAACTTGAGGTCCTGCTATTCCTGATTTAAGGCAGCTCATGCTACCGTTGAGCGAATTACTCATGGAATCTTCTTTCAGTGGATTAGCGTATCTATCAAAATTTTTATTTAATTAGTACATAAATTAAATATTGAAATGTATTTGGTATCCTATGATAAATTATACCTTCTAAAGTTTTCTTCATTTTGAAGATTATTAGATTTTTCATCATCGTGATGTCGATGGCAAGGATCACCAGATGATGGCAATGGCATGTTGCTTAACGATCTTGCGCGTCGTCTTTGTTGCAAACAATATAATGCACCTCCTCCGGCTCCAGCTATTCCAGCTATGGCTACACATACCAATGCAACTAAATATCCGCTTCCGTTGCCTTCGCTAACAACTGTGGTTTCAACTTTAACTTCCACAACAGCTGCCAATATTGATAAATTACTTTGCTTGCGAGAAATATGTTCACCCAATATACGAGCACCTTCAGCTATAGCTTGGTCATCATCCGATAATGTTGACTGTAATATAAAATAAATAAAAATTATATTTTAGATTATAAATAAATAATTTTGTACATTTTGGAAACTCACCAAAGTTACTTCTATAGTATCGTTTGTCTTCTTTTTGAGATCGCATAAAAGTGTGAGAGATGGAGAAGATGGTGGATCACTTGTAGTTAAATATTTCACATGAGCAAATGCCAACAACGTACGTAAAGCTCTGCAGACACCTTCAGCACTACTTCCACTACTGAGAGCTGCTGGTGCAACCATTAATGATATTCGTATGCATTTGTTGGAAAGTACAGCCTAAAGTTGGAAATAATCATTAGTTTTATATTTGTAGTTTAATATAAATATTTTTCTCAAGAAAGTTGCACATTGTTCATAATACGTATTCATATCGAAAAATTCTTGACTATAAATGAACCAAGATAATAAGTTTTACCTGATTTGGCCAACAATTAGTAGGTGCTGGTAATGGAGGAGGTGCAACCCTCCTTCCTTCAACAGATCTGCATTCTCCCATGGATTCACAAGGTCCTTTTAAACATGAATTTTCTCCCACTGGTACACAAACCTGTATTAAAATAATATAAAGTTATATAGGAAAAATTATATATTATTATTTGTATGCTTTATATCTAACCTCGTTGGATAGACAATTTCTGGCTTGGTTTGCCATACAATCGGGCAAACCGCACCAAATTCTAGTACAAACTGCTCGACCTCCGACACATATACATGTATTGCATTGCCATTGCCATGTAGCATTTAAGGAATAATATTGTCCACGCCATAAACAAGCATTTCCTTTTGATGCAGCTGCGTCCCCAGAAGTAGAAAGAATTCCATCTGCTGACCATTCATCCACTCCTACGATAATTAGTATATTTTTCATAATAAATTATTATAATGAATTAATAAAATTAGTAATAACAACGACGACAAATTTATATTAAATTAGTTAATGTTTACCTTGTTCGCACGTTGGACCCTCTCGACCCGGTGGACAGATGCACCTGTAATATCCAATATGATCGATGCATGTTGCACCTCGTCCACATGGCGATGATGCACATTCGTTGACGTTGATTCTGCAGTCAGGTCCAGAAAAGCCAGGAGCGCAAGCACATTGGAACCAATTAACCCCATCGATGCAGGTGCCCCCATTGTAGCAAGGCTGTTAATAAACAAGTAATTCATAAGCAACGTTGGTTCACTATGATTGCTCGATTCGAATATGAGAATTATATAGTAATTTACCTGGGAAATGCACTCGTTAATATCACTTTCGCAATTTTTACCCTCAAAACCTTCCTTACATATACAAGTGTAATAATCTCCCGTGTTAACACATGTGGCACCGTTCACACATGGATTTGAGCTAAAATTTTATTATTAATTCAGTGATAACATTAAAAAATAATTGAATTCCATAATTTTTAACATTAATTATACCTGCAAGCTGGCATTTTTGCAATTTGACAAGCCGTTCCACTCCATTGCGGTGGACATCGACATATAAAAGTGTTTCCTAAATCTTGACATGTTCCTCCATTTTTACATGTGGCATAATCGCAATGAGAATCTTTCAAGTTACAAGTTTTTCCTGTTAAAAAAAAAAACATTTTTCAATATAGTTAATATAGATTACTAAATTAGTAGATTCGTACATGAATTTTAAATTAATTTAATACCTTTCCATCCATCGCGACAAACGCAAGAAAAATCTGCTATGCTGTCGATACACGTTCCATTATTTTTACAAGGATTCGGATTACATTCGTCGAAGTCTATAAAATTAAATAACATAAATACGACATACTCATAGCGATTAAATTTATTTGAAAAATATAATACTAAAACTGACTTATATTGCATGAAACACCTTGCCATCCTTCTCTGCAAATGCATTGAAATGAATTAACTTTGTCAACACACGTTCCGCCATTTTGACATGGATTATATTTGCAATCGTTGATGTCTAGAAGAAAGACGTGCGATTATTTAGTTTCTTTATCAATTTTTTTTAATATAAATTTTGTAAAAATGTACTCACTTTCTCGACAATATTTTCCGGCAAAGCCTGGATCGCACAAGCAATGGAAACCACCATTGGGTCGAGCTACACATCGACCATGTTCACCGCAGCCTCCGGAACAACCTTCACCTTCTAAAATCGAATTAACGTATTGATTATTGAGTTATTCCAAATAAATTATCCATGTTCAATACATATTAGCAACATTAATTAAATTGTGAAAAGAGTGTAATAGGAAATTTAAAATACGACAAATAATTGTAAAGAACTATAGAGAATCATACATATGTTAATAAGAACATTTATTTAAAATAATCTCATTGACATGAAAATTTGTTTATTTCTATATTTTTTTAATGATTTTCATCCATAATTTCAAACGAAACGCTAGCGATCTGTTGACTATTTTTTTTTATTAATTTTTATAATCTTTAAAATCGTATATCGTAAATAGATTAATTCGCATTTTTTTCGATTACATTTCATACAAAATAGCGTCGCTGGTAACTTTGAAAAGTTATTGTTTCAACAAATAAAAAGTCGATTTACGGGATTAAATCCGTGAAAAAGAATTCAAAAATACGAGCCCAAGGTGGGAATGAAGGGAAACGAACTAAAAAAAAAAATAAAATAAAAATAAATAAATAATGAAAACACTCGATAATAACATAGGAGAGGTTGCCGGCTCTCGATGAGTTATCGCGGGAGTCTCAAGAATAGTGGCTCGTCTGTCTGACGGGTTATTTATTCCCGGTTATTTCGTTCGCAGCATGACGTCGAAGAGTTCAATCTCGTCCTATACACTCTTAAGTTGGAGTACAGTGTTCTTTTTTAAAATTCTCGAACAAAGATTCCCAAAAATGAACACTAACAACCCTTAAAAACGCGATAATGTTCATAGAAAAAAAAATTTGCATATTGTGAATTTATAATATTAAAAAACATACGATTCTAAAATGTAAATAGAATGAAAAATCGATCATATTAGAATATCGTGAAATCGAAAGGCATTCATAGTCCAGATCCGGCAGAGAAACTATGGATGTGATCAATGGTCTGATTTGCGCATGAACAACAATTGACCCTTTTAAATTATGATCGGATCCAAAATTGTAGAACATCGATTATCCAATACAATTATGATGGTGAAACATGAATAAGTATGATCGTGCATTTCGATTTCATCATAAAATAAGTGAGATCAGAATTGAAATAAATATTGCATCATACAAAAATTTTCATATTGTATCCTTTATTTTATTCGAAATTTCGAATCATTTGAACGATTTATTTTTTTGAATTACTATTTTGATTAAAAATTAAGGTGAAATTGTCATTAAAAAAAAAACTATCGGGCATTAAGAAGGCAGATAAATTGTATTTTTTTCTAGGTTGGTAGGACTGTCTATAATATTTGTCAAGTGTCTGATTGTCAAAAAGTTTAATTATTTCCGAGTTACACGTGTTTTTACAACTCTCGATTCCTTTATCACGACAATGCACCGTGTCATACTGCATTGATTCTTCGCAAATTTTTTGCCAAAAACTGAACACATCGTTCCGCAACCACCGTATTTGCCCGATTTGGCTCCGTGCGACTTCTGGCTATTTAGCAAACTCAAAAGGCCAATGTGGGGACGCCGTTTTGATACGATTGAGTAGATAAAAATTGAATTGAAGAAGGTTTTGAAAGCTATGCCGGAAAAAGATTATTCCGACTGTTTCAAGAACCGGAAAAAGTGAATTTTATCGGACGGGGATTATTTTGAAGGGTATTAAATTGATTTGGAAGAATAAATAAAAATTTACATTTTATAAATAAATTCACCTTACTTTTTGATCACAGTGTTTTTTCATCGTTCTTATAATTTGTTTTTAGGTGAATTATTAAATTACGAACATTAGATCATTAAATATTTTATAATATTGTATAAACATATATTCAGAATCAATCTCATAAATATAAAGTTAATGAAGAAGAATGGGTGTCTTTAAAACTGAATGTGTTGAATTTGGAATTTTGGGTGTTTTTAAGAATTCACAGTCGTCATAAAGATAAATAAATGATTACAGTAAAGAATAAAAAAAGCCGCATAATTTTATTTCGTTTTTGACGCTCACTATATACTTTAATTGGACGCGCGAAAACACGCTTAAGATCCCTAACCACGGTGCAAAAATCCAGTTTGCAAACTGTTAAAATGGCCATTTTGTGCGTAAATTATAATAAATACCGTCGTCTTGGAAGGCTTTAAAGGTTGAAACGAATAAATAAAAAAAAAACAAAAAAAATAACGGCGGGAAAAATGAGCGTATTTAAGCGAAAGTCACGTCCTTAAGACGTGCATTCGAGCTGCGATTTGCAAAACGTCAAAGCAGCAGAATTAAAAAAAAATCATGGCTAAAGACCATCGAGCATCGTCTTCGATGCCATTGAAAAATGCATTCGACACCAACATGGATTGCAATCAGCATGGGGTTGTACAGTTGGACGATCGTTTCTTTTTATTATTATTATTTTTTTTTTGAATTTAATTTTAAGTTGAGAAAGGGCAGATTAGAATGCCGTCCGTTGCTCGAGTATTTTATAAATATTTTCTGATCGTTGAAAATGCATTTGACTTACCTTCGCAAGGTGGTGAATCGCAAGCGGCCATTGGATGCGAACAGTTTTTTCCAGTCCAACCAACGGGACATTGACAATAATAGTTATCTTGAGTGGTAAAACAGTTGGCGTCATTTTCACATGGATTCGGAGTACAACGATCCAGATCATCCTGCAAAAAAAAAAAATAACGATTAATTTTGAATAATACTATTTTTTTCAATATTTGATTGTAACGAGGCGAATTTGTTTATGAAATGTAAATTCTTTATTAATTCTTCCAAATCAATTTCATCTCCTTAAAAATAATTCCATACCGATAAAACGAACTTTTGCCAACACTTTTTCCAATCCTTGAAACAGTCGGAATAGTCTGTTTCCGATCTTTTTCGATTCTGTTTTTTATCTCCTCAATCGTGTCAAAACGGCGTCCTCATATAGCCAGAAAAGAGAAAATAGTCAGAAGTCGCGTGGAGCCATATCAGGTGAACACGGTGGTTGCGGAACGATATGAGTCGTGTTTTTGACACGAAAAATTAAAAAAACACGACTCTTTTAAATGACAATTTCACCTTACTTTTTGATCACAGAAGTATAGTTTTCGAATAGTTTTGCAGTGATTTAACACTGCAATTTATTACCATCACGTAGTCGATATTAATTTTCACACATCGACTCGTAAATCGAACTCATCTATATATTGTAATTCGTAAAGCCTAGTTGAACCCGTTCGGGACGAGATTGTGGCTCGTTTTTCTTTTTTCTTTTCCCACAAAAATCACACATAACCGATACTTAATACTATACAATTATGTGTAAATATGTTCGAATGGTATCGAGCATTAAAATATATATATATATATATATATATATATATATATATATATAAATATATACATGAAATAACAGTTAGTTTAAAAATTGTTGTTGTATATTTTGATTGCCGTCAAATGTTGTGATTACAGAGAGCACTTCTGGTGATATTATTTATTAACGTTTAATTTCGGGTTTGCGTTTTTAAACGCTCATTCAAATCACCGTTATTCCGTACGTATTTGGAAAACTTTCCTCGGATTTGTTTTTATTATTTCGTCTATATTTATTATATGATTTCTTTTTCATTTTTTTTTTCTAGCAAACGAACGCATAATAGTCTAAAGATTGATTTGCAATTTTGAATATAATAAATAGGCTTTGATTATTTGGCGCATCGAAAAAAATAAAATAAAATCGTGACATGGGAAAAGTTGACGATGAATCGTTCGTACGTGTGAATGTGCGAATAATTTGCACAATTATTATTTATTTATTTTTTCCTTCTCTTAAAATAAATATTATGGATAAGAAGTGAAAAATGGTTCTAATAAATACTATTCGATAGTTGAATGGAAATTTAAAAAAAAATAAATTAATGAGAGCGTATTAAAAACGACAAATTATATACGCGAATGAAATTCATTATCGAATAAATCGGGTTTCGGATTAGAAAATATAAAATATTCAAAAATATAATGAAATATTAATATTTATCAAGATATATTTTTTGTTATATATATTTTTCATAAAAAATATTAATAATTTATTTTGGTATTTCTATGGACTTTCTTTGTTATATAAATATATCATTTACAATATCTACATTAAAACTAATAAATTCAACCGATATTAATAACCGATAATCAAATATAAAGATTCTTAATTCGACTGTATCATCTGTATGTATTGTCGATGATTCAAAATAAATTTGTGTTTTAACATTTATTATTATAGTCGTTGCAAAATTACAAGCACAATAAGCAATAGCAAGCATCGTTCAAAGATATCTCGATCGGGATCCAAATCCAGAAATTGAATTTATCCGATGTTCGACTCTGATTGATGTCGGGAGCGTGCCGTCGATGTCACTGCGACGAATCAATTAGTACAAATTGCTCTCGTTCGACATCTGGTCATTGGGTATTCGCGTTAATGTCAAGCGATGTCAATGCATATAATTTATAAAAAAATAATATTTTGTATCAATGTGTTTTCAGTCGATTTTATTTAAATTGATATATATATATATATATATATATATATATATATATATATATATATATATATATATATACACCCAACTCTTTCTTTACATGATAGATTTGTTCCTAAGCAAACGTGTAGAAAAAAAATCATGCAAATAAATGCCTACGATATATATGGTAAATTTGGGGATTTAAAAATTCCATACATTTAATAATTCCATACATAAAAAATAATAGCGAAATCCATATTTATAAATCTTGCATTGTCATTGCAAGTATGAAAAGTTTCAGCTCAATCGGACATCAGGAAGTGCTCAAAAAATCGATTACAAAATTCCACTGAGACAAACGAACAAGTGAAACTTATAAAAGTGTGTAATAAAAATTTTAGGGATTCGTGCTAGAACAAAAATTTCGTGTAAAAATAGAGTTAGGTGTATATATATATATATATATATATATATATATATATATATATATATATATATATATATATATATATATATATATATATATATATATATATAAGTCGGTACGTAAATAAGTTAGCATAAAGTATCGTCCTTTTACGCCTGTTGATTTTTTGACGAGGAAGCTATCGACCCAGTTCGAGCGTTCCTCCGGTTCACACACGACTGGTTTTCAACAATGTACTGGCGATTTAAACGTTGGATATTTTATATAGTTCATAATGTTGTGTGTGTGTAAATAGGCAGTTGTTACCTTCGATGGTAGGGGAATAAGAATAGCAGATGGGCAGTTCTGATAGCGGCATTCGATCCAGCAGACTTTATAATTGGACGACGGCGGCCAATACGATATTGAGATGGTAAAGAATCGATAGCGGCAAACGCGAAGGTGGAGGTGGATCATAATTAGCGGATCATGAAGCCGTTATTTGTCAATGAAGTATGGCGTATTGCTTGCTTACCAATCGAGTCATGACGAGAAAATCGATCTATATACTTAATATTATTATATTATTAATAAAAAAAGATTATTTTGTCATTATTATTATTATTATTATTATAACAATGCGCGGCATTAAATAAAGAAATAAAAGCGATCGAGCATGTCGAACACGGGACCACTTGGCGGTTCGTTGATGCGAGCACAAAAATTGTTGGCGATCGCCAAACAATATATATACCATATATATATAAGGGTTGCCGCCGTGGTCGTTTAGTTTTGTCATGGCATTGTGTCGGAGCCAAGAAAATTCTGATCATGACCAAGATACCGTACGATTGTCCAACAATCATATTGTATTAATGCACTTGTCGAATGTACGAAGAGCCGTCTTCGACTTCCACCAACGGACATTGCTCAATTTATTTATTTTTTAATTCGAGCGGTACCCACTTTGTGTCTTTTTTCTTTTTTGAAGTTTTTATTGGTGTCGTTTTATGTATTGATCGTATTTTACATGTTATAAATTTAAAAGATCACAATCACACCAACCCATTTAGTTTGAAATTAAATATAATACTTTTACCAATTTTTTTTTTCGTAACGATCGAAGAAAAAGTCATACAAAAAGCAAATAAATAATAATACTTAATAAAAAAAGTTCATTTTGGAATCAATAGATGTCTATAGAATAGTAAAAAATATACGAATATTATCAATGAAATAGCTCTTTAATGGTTTGATATGGGCTCAGTTTAATATTTCAGAATTTAATCCGACCAACTTACTAACATAATTTAACGGGACTAAAAACCCTAAACCTCATCTTTAAGTTTCAAATACAACAAAATAGATGAAGAAGATAAGGAATCTAGTTCTAGGACTCCAATGATCATCATTCGACATCGACAGTTTAATTCAGCAAGAACTGCCAACTAGATTTAGTTCAAACAGTTTTAACCATTATAATATATTTATTTATATCTAATTACATTTTTAACTACTAATTCGAATAAAAACTAAACCTTCGACGTCCATTTCTTAAATTACATTATATAAATACATAACAAAATGGCCAACAAGGCGATTACAATAAATCAAATAGAATCCACCGAAAATCTATGGGTGGGCCACAGTTCGATTTAATTGCCAACATTACCAATCCAATGATTAGTTTTATAGGTCAACAAAGCATCATTAAAGGATACCCGGAGATCGAATCGACGTTTTCACTTATGGAAAAAAAATCATTTTGCGTAATCGTCGTCTCGTCGTGGTCAAGAGTTCTCCATGAAATCCACGGATTATAAATCATGAAGCGATTTATTCGCTTGTTAGGTTCAATTTCGACGTCGTGATTTTTGCATTGTGAAAGAATAAACCGTTTCGTGTATCCTTGATATATATATATATATATATATATATATATATATATATATATATATATATTGCACGATTAAATATATTTTTTCCTTTTTGAATTTTATGATTTATTTTTAAGGCATTTTAAACTTACTTCGCATTGAGGACCCGTGAATTTGATTGGACATAAACAGTGATAACTGTTCACTTGATCTTGACAATCTCCGCCGTTTAAGCATGGATTTGAAGCGCAATCGTCTATATTTATGGCACATTCTTTTCCTAAAAAAAAAATATAGTAAAAATACATATGTTAATAAAATATATTTGGATAAAATAATAATAGAGTTGAATTGTTAAAAAAAAAATATTATCACCTGTAAATCCTGGTAGGCAAGCGCAATGGTAATTATTAACAAGATCAATGCATGTTGCTCCATTTAAGCATTGGCCAACACAATCGTTAATATTGATACTGCAATTGACACCGGTCCATCCTTGTCTACAACGACAATGGTAACCGCCGGCAACATTTTCACAAGTAAAAGCGTTTATACACGGATTAGAGTCGCACTCGTTAACATCTGAAATTAAAATATGAAAACTGTGAATGACAAGCAATAATGAACATAACATTTTCTTATTCTTCATGCCGTCTCCTCAAGAAGGTTGGCGATCCACACGGCTAAAGAAATTTTCGATACAGCCATTAGAAAGAGTTCTATTGACGAACAGTTGAAGATCTTTAAGCCATCAATAATGAACAATATAGTATCTTATTTGTATGCAAAGCGACGGTGAATCGTTTCTCCCGTGTCAACACCGCATCGAATATTCAATCGCCGTTTTGCCATATTCGGATGTAAGACAGCAGAAATAGATGAACAAAAAAAAACATCAAACTAGTTCTAGCATAGGAAATAGGTGACTTCCACGTTTTATAAATCAAGTCAGTTGCTTGACTTTCACACGATACCGAGCAAATATGAAAACTATGCTTTAAGTTTTTAACGCAGTATATTATTAGAATAATTATTGAACTATATATAGTATATACTTGCCTAATTGACAAAATTCTCCTTTCCAAGTTGAAGGACAGGAACATTGAAAACCATCGACGAGATCCACGCAAGTTCCACCGTTTAGACAAGGCGCCGAACTACATTCATCAATATCTGAAAATAAAATTATACAATATTTATATAACAAATATCATATAAAAAGTTCTAGAATGCGATTAGTAATTTAATATACTAATGTGATCAAAAAGTAAGGTGAAATTGTCATTTAAAACTCCCGGGCATTAGAAAAGTAGGTAAGTTGTAATTTTTTTCCTTGATTGGTAGGACTGTCTATAGCATTTTCTAAACGTTTGTTTATCAAAAGATTTAATTATCTCCGAGTTACACGTGTTTTTACAACTCTTGGTTTCTTCATCACAATAATGCACCACGTCATACTGCATTGGTTCTTCGCGAATTTTTTGCCAAAAACTCGACTCATGTCGTTTTGCAACTACCGTATTCATCCGATTTGACTCCGTGCGACTTTTGGCTAGTCAGTAAACTCAAAGACCAATGTTGTTTTGACACGATTGTGGAGATAAAAACCGAATTGATGATGGAGAAAGACCATTCCGACTGTTTAGAGGACTGGAAAAAGCGTTGGTAAAAGCGCGTTTTATCAGACGGACATTACTTTGAAGGGGATGAAATTGATTTGGAAGAATAAATAAAGAATTAACATTTTATAAACAAATTCACCTTACTTTCTGGTTACAGTGTGTTTAATATACAATTATTTTATTATTAATTTATTATATAGTTTAATAATACAATATCGTGTCGACGGATTCGTTTTATTTTCATTAATATATAATATAATATATATTTTTTGTCGTTTACACAATACGTAATACTACATAGATGACGGTGTGAAAAAAAGCCTTACGTCATTTAATATTGAATTTAATACGCGCGAGTGTGTATGCGTGTAACGAGCGTAACGCTTCGATGTATAATTTGTATCGAATATAATTTGTCCGCTCATGTCGGATGCCACATACAAAGAGATAGATACAAATTATTTCCGATGATTTGGGATTCTCACGCACGCTCGTTTCAAGGATAGAAAATCCTGAGCCGAAAATCCGAAGCGAGAAAAACAAGAAATATGTAATAATAACGAAAGCGCAAAAAAATAACATAATAAATAATAAATATATTTTTTTATTCAATACAAGACATTTTTTGCAATATTATATATCGAAATGATGTGTCTTTTTTCGCAACCTTTGATTCAATGTTTTGCTGTAAACTTTATTTTTATCTAATCAATAAAAGCTTAATAGAGATAAACTGCCATCATGGTTCTAATATGTTTTCACTTTTCATCAATTAAAAATCGATCAATAGATTATGAATTTTTAAACGTATATCACAGCAATATTGTTATGTGGATCGCCAACCTTCTTGAGGAGACGGCGTGAAGAAGAAGTAGAAGAAGAATGAATTTATTAAATTCAATGTATATATAAAAGAAGCTATTCGGGTTTGGGGTGAAAAGTTCAAAATATAACCTCGGCAATATCTCAATAAGCATGCAAAAGTTGTATCGATAATTAAATTTCTTCGCAATAAACGCCAGTGGAAAAGTCAATTTATGCGATGTGCACATTTTTACATCGACATCGAAAATCAATTAATAATATTGTAATAAATGCGCAAGAAGGCGCTCTCGCTTACATTTTCATATATAAATATAAATATAAATAGAAACTTGCAATGGTCGCGATTTACGAGCGAGCTTTTAAAATTCGAAAGAAGCGAAATTAACCAATGAAAACGCATTACTATGCTAAATGCTCGTCCCGTATATATATATATATATATATATATATATATATATATATATATATATATATATATATATATATATATATATATATAACAATTAATCACGTATGCGACGTACATAAAATGCCTGAGATTCGTGCGACTCGGGCCGTATATAAAATTGCCGTTTGTCGTATGCAAATTTGTCAAAATGTCCACATGACATTGGAAATTAAGATTCGTGTCAAAATTATGAAGGATAAAATGCCAATACAATTATATTAATATTAGGTTTAAAAGAGAGACTTAAAACTATTTATTAAATCCATATTAATATATAAATTATTATTTTTAAAGGTAAATTAGTCTACCGTCACTATTTTGACAATCTAATAATTTTTTTTCTAACTTGGGTTCATATAGAAAAGTTGTATTAAAAAATCATAAATCATTTTTGAAATATTCAAGAAATATCAATATCTATACAGCCTTTGAATTGTATTAGAATAAATGTGATGAATTATATTAGAAATATCAAGAATTTAATTGTTAATGTCGTCGTTTATTATTATTATTATTTTAATGTGAATTTCATCGATGAAATGAATCAATTAGAAATAAATAATAATAAATAAAAAAAGGACCGGGTCCTTGTCGTCATTTCGAAGAAGAATCCTCGTCATCTCGACCATAACGAGTGTCGAAAGGCGTAATTTGATGACGATTTAACAGCGAACCAAGTTCTGCGTACCGCCCTCGAAGAACGACTACTGACGCGCAGCGATCGTCAACCATTCATAATTGACAACAACTTGTATCGCTAGAAAATTTCTCTTTTAAAATTATTTTATTTTTGTGAGTACACAATATATATATATATATATATATATATATATATATATATATATATAAATTTACTTTCAACTTGAGTAAATCAAGGTGTCTTCACTCCCTTAAATGACTGGGTCTGACAGACACCTTGATGTCCATATGCATGGACATATGTCTAAAAAATACATATAGATCATACCGTCCTAGATCAAAGCTATTGCTTATCGGTGGTTCTGAATAGGATGGAGAAGTTTTAGTGGGTCCACCGGGCAAAAAAATGGTCCACACTATTGGTGTCTTTTATTTGGTTACAAATTCCCTTTTCAGAAAAAAAAATGTTTAACTCGTTCACGTCGGCGTGTACCACCGGTGGCTCACGCAAAATTTTCATCGGGCGATGTAAAACCAATTATTGTAGGAATTGTAGGAAGATGACAAATTATAAAATGTAACATATTTTATATTTCATTGCACGTTTTCTCTTTTAATTCTTGAATATACCATATAGTGGTTGACTATGTTTATTTTGCTTTCAAAATATCTCAATATGAAAAAATCTATTAGTGATGTTAATTTTGCATTCATGATAAATAGATCGTCACGTTTAAATTAAACAAGAATAAAAAAAAGTTTTCAAACACCTGTGACCCGTGATCACATTTGATGCGGTGGCATCTTATTAATTTGAGGAGCTGTTGCAGTCCAAAGGAGAGAAAGGGAAAAAGATGTTACAAAAAAAAAAACTGAATATTTCAGCTTCAGAAGCCAAAATCGTCCATTGTAATCGCGTTTGTGCGCAGTCATTGTTTGTAATTGATAATTGGTTTGGCTACCTGCTCGGTCTTCTATTCAAATAACACCGTGACCGCCCATATTATATTTATATCGTAAGGATTCTGATAATTCAACGTTTTTCACACACCATGTATATATAATATATACATATATGCCGATCGTGTGTGCGTAATTTCCATTTAATACTCCGTATAAAAATAAGTAATATTTAAACACATAAATTTAATTTTATTTATATAAAGTAGGCGATTTTTTAGTGAATCGCTTCATATTATAAATAGCAGACAGTTTTGTGTTCGATTTCAATATTAATAATCGCATATATTGCAAAGTGTTCGAAAGCTTACATGATACCTATAAAGCTTTCTGCAAGAACATTGCTCAAGGAGAAGCTTTTACGATATCATATTTTATCAATATAAACATCTATATATATATATATATATATATATATATATATATATATATATATATATATATATTGAAAATCTCAAAATTGAGTCAAAATAATAAAATCAAAGAATTTTATAATATTGAAAATTCTCACTATTAACACAATTATATAAATAAACCTATGTTACTCTTTTTGATATAGTTTTTACAAATTTTTCAATTTAATTACAGAGAAAATTAGACACATGTTTCAGTAAAGTTTATTAGTAATATTATAAATATACATAATATTTTTTTTTAAATAAAATTTTAGCTAGAATGTGCGTATATAGATATTCAAAAACCAGTTAAAAACGGCTATAAAATTACTAAAAACTAATTTATTAGAGCTATTAAGATTAAATTAGATATTTTGCACAAAAGGTGTACACAGTAACAAAAATAAAATGTTAGATTCTTATCTGCGTCTAATTTAATTTCGTTATTGATTCAAGAATAAAATTAAATAAACGTTTTCTAAATTAAAGACAAGGTCAATAATTTAGAAAATTATCTAATTTTATTTTTAAATAAAAATATTGATTATGGATCACGATTTAACTAAAAATGTAAAATATATAGTTTTAAAATAAATTTTATATTGTTGTGCAAATAGTTTCTGCTCTCAAAGATCATATTAATGACGAGTTCGCCCTTCTATCTCGTAACGCTTAATATATTTATTTAGTGTTTATTGTTTACGGTTAAATAGATTTATTGTGATATAAACGATAAATTATTTAATAAAATTTAACTATATAATATTCGGATTTATGTCGGATGCCTTTGGGGCTTTTTGTGGTGCGATGATTTATGCGCTTTTAAAAACTCGCATTACTGAACTACCGAGGTCCATTTTAGTTCTATATACATGTTACAGGCAATGTCTAAACATATAGTCTTTTATTAAAAAAACATACTACTGTGATCAAAAAGCAAGGTGAAATTGTTATATAACTCCAGGACATTAGAAAAACAGGTAAATTGTATTTTTTTTCTAGGTTGGTAGGACTATCTATAATGTTTGCCAAACTTTTGTTATTTCCGAGTTTTTATAACTCTTGATTCCTTCATAACGATAACGCACCATGTTACACTGCATTTGTTTTTCGCGACTTTTTTTACCAAAAACTCGACTCATATTGTTCCGTAACCGCCATATTTGTCTGACTTGGCTCCGTGCGATTTCTGGCTACTCAGAAAATCATAAGGCCAATATGGGGATGCCTTTTTGACATAATGGAGGAGATAAAATCCGAATCGAAGAAGGTCTTGAAGGCTATAACGGAAAAAGACTATTCTGACTGTTTCGATGACTGGAAGAAGCGTTGGCAAAAGCGCGTTTTATCGGACGGGGATTACTTTTATGGGGATTAAATTGATTTAAATAAAGAATTTACATTTCATAAAGTAATTCACTTTACTTTTTGATCGCAGTGTTATATTTTTCATAAAATATTGGTGTTAAATAGAAAATTGCTATAATTTAAAAAATGAAAACAATGAATGTTTAGAACATCAATTTGAAATGGAAACTGGATTAAAGTTTAAATTGTATAAAAATTATATTGTATAAAAAAATAGAATTTTCCAACTGTTCTTAAATTAAATTGAAATTATTTTTAAAATAAATTAGTGCGTATTTATTGTGAATGTGGCGATTTATACGAAAATCGCATCTACTTTGTCTGTCACAGATATATATATATATATATATATATATATATATATATATATATATATATATTTGTTATAATTAAAAAAATACCGTTCGTTTATGTCATAATATTTATGCGGAAATAAATAACGTAACGGACCTCAAAAAAAAAAAAAAAGTGAACCAATTGGCGATTTCGAAATCAGGATTCGGGTTCAGGGAGCGTGTGATACGAATTACGTGATGTAATAGACTTAATAGTCGATTTGTAGGATTTTATGACTTTCGATCTTTGAGGTCAACATTTTACATTTGCGTCTGTATTTAAATACGTGTGTGTGTGTGTGTGTGTGTGTGTGTGCGCACGCTATAAATTGTTAATCTAATTTTTTACGATCGCCATATATATATCGGGCGTAAATCGAACGTTTTACGTTTTAGAATAAATATATCGTTTATTGCACTTTTTAGAGCTGCGCGCAAATCGATTCAGACTTTATAAAATATACGACGGCTGTAAAATTCGATATGTTGTTGTTGTTGTTGTGTGAAAGTTTGAGAATCGTGCGTATAAATATTGACATAATTGGGGGGTCCAGATAAAATCGAATCTTTTTTATTATCATTCTTATCGAATTTGTCGCTAAATATTCTTCATTATTTAGTCTATCGAATATAAAAATATCCGACTCCATATTATACTTTTATTTTAGATGAAAAATATGTTTTATATAAAATTTCGTAATATATATAAAATATTTTTTTCATCAAAATATGCTATATGTTGTTCATAAAGACTTTTTTTTGTGCGATTGGTTAAATATTTTCTCATATAATTATTAAAAAATATATATATTAATCACAATTTAATTAAACGTTTGAAATATAATTATCGATATTTAAACGAATTCACGTCGCTTTACAGAATGCTTAACATACATTTTAACACTTTAATCACGATATTTTATTTACGAATAAAACGGCTATCGTTAAAAACGTTTACGATACATAATTAGTCGTTATAAAAACGAATGTAATTTTTTATTTTATATGTATTTATTTTTCAACACAATCACACACACATACACACAACAGCTGAAAAGAAATTGTATTAAATTATATATTATAGCACTTTCGTTTAGTTTGAGTTATTGAATTAATCGTTCGATATATATATATATATATATATATATATATATATATATATATATATATATATATATATATATATGCGATATGTTTCGACGTGAAAAACGTGTAAGTTTTCCGCGTTGAATTTATTCCGTTTTGCGTTTGGACGTGTTGTCGGTTGTACAAAGGAACCATGTGATGGAAAATATATACGCGTTTCGATCGCATAAATATGTATGCATGTAATATCGTGTTCAAACAACGATGCTTCACAGACGCTTTCCGGATGCGTCCCGGAAGATGCATGGTCGTGTCCTTGTTGCCATCCCTCTCGACACCGTATTCCGTTGCATTCTATCGCACTTTATAATTTATGAACCCGTTTCACCTCTTTTAGATCAAACGTTGATTTTCATTTTCTTATACGTGAATATATTATATTTTATGCATATATTTTTCATACTCGTATTATATATCGAAGGTGGTTTCAGTAACGATCCGTAAATATTTTTTAATATATCATAATTTATTAATATGAGATAGTTAAAGATTTAATTTTATATATATTTAAATATTAAGAATGCCGATATTTTTATACAATATTTTCAAATAAAATTTAACTCTTCATATATAAAACAGATTATAAATCAATGTATATAATGATAGTGATTGATTAATTTAATGATCAAGTTTCTTTACATACGTCAATTATTAATAACGGCTGTATATTATTTAATTTGGATTATGAGTGAAATATAGATTTATTTATAATTACTAACTTAATTGACATTTCAGTTCAAAATATAAACTACACGTAGTTTTTAAACAATTAATGCTTTAAAACGAGTGCTGCTCGTAGGTTTCAACTTGTTTGTAGTTATTTGGTGATGATACATGAACGATCTACACTCGTTGGATGCTGGATATCATTTTTAAATTTATATATAAAATGTACATTTGAAACATGAAATAAGGAATCTAATGTTCATAGTTAAATTTTTGTGAAAAAAAAACCGAGCATTAACGTTTTCGATAATAAAAATTTTGATAATCTATCATCTTAATATTGTGTTAATGACTATAAAAAATAATTAAAAAAATAAATCATCGGTATTTGTCGCATATAATACAAGAGAAAAAAATACAAAAAATAATTTTATCAAATCAAAATTTTGAATATTAATAACAAAAATTGCAAATCGTTATTAATTAATTAAAGTTTATATAAAGATTCACGTTTTTTTTTTGTTATAGTTTTTCTAGAATTTATAATGAAAATTAATAAAAAAAAAATAAATAAGAATAATTCAGTAGATAATCTTAATTTGTTTATGTAAAGAGGTAACAAATAAATATCATTTAATTTGTAAAAATAAAAAGGAAGAAAAAATTCGCGCGCCACGCTTTGAGAACCGCCGGAGCGGAAAGTGCATAGATTGTGGGAAACGCGAAACACACGCCTAAAGATCTTCGGGATAACGTCAACAACTTTTCAGGTTGATCTTAATATACGTAAAACAACTGCTGTATCGTTAAATTTACGAGCAACGCCGTTAAATTGACATTATACACCGGCCGCAATCTAAACAACAAGAAATTAATCATACCGAGACGGCCGCTTTATACGAGAACACAACAATAACAACGCTAAGTACTCGTAATCAATTTATATTACTTATATAGTGACGCGTAATAAATTTTATATGACACTGACGATTCGATTACTTTGGTCATTTGGAAAAATCGATATTAACCACTCGGGTTTCTTTCACAAAAATGTAACTATAAAAATTAGTTTTCAGCGTTCAACGAGTGTAGATCGTTTATGTGCCAACTACAAACAAGTTGACATCTACGAGCAGGAATCGGGTTAGTGCAATCGGGCATGCGTGACGCGCTCGAGCAGCGCTCGTCTTAAAGCATTAAATGGTTAAAATGAAATTTAAATTCTTTTGGTTGCTTCAAAATTATTTCAATAAAATCTAAAAGTGAATTTGACTATATTAAATTGACATCGACTTCGACTTTGAATCATTCACATAAAGTATTGTAAATGACCAGGTTTATGACTTTGCGAAATTGCCATACATATTTACAGGACATTATGCATAAATATATATACATATATATGAATGTAAGTTTAGTTCAAAAATCTCGTAAAACAGCGAAACGAGCTCACGGATTATAAATCACTTCTCGGTAAAACGTTACAATAGTAAAATCCTAGGAAAATGTATATTAAACGATCACGACATTTTCTAATTTTTCATAACTTGTCAGGCGCGAGGAACACTTTGCAAACCACGACTTTTCGCATATCCGTATACTATATATTTATATTATAGAACAATATGTGCATGTGAAAAATAGAAAGATATTTATATATAATACATACTGTGATCAAAATGTAAGGTGAAATACTTTATGAAATGTAAATTCTTTATTTATTCTTCCGAATCAATTTCATCCCCTTCAAAGTAATCCAAGTCCGATAAAATTCACTTTTGCTAACGCTTTTTCCAGTCCTCGAAACAGTCGGAATAATCTTTTACCAATATAGACCTTTTCGATTCGGTTTTTATATCCTCAATCGTATCAAAACGGCGTCCCCTCATTGGCCTTCTGAGTTTATTGAATAGTCAAAAGTCGCATAGAGTCAAATCAGGCGGATACGGTGGTTGCGGAACGATATGAGTCGAGTTTTTGACAAAAAAGTCGTGAAGAACCAATGCAGTGTAACATGGTACATTATCGTGATAAAAGAATCAAGAGTTGTAAAAACACGTTTAACTCGGAAATAATTAAACCTTTTGACAAACAGACGTTTGGCAAATGTTATAGACAATCCTACCAACCTAGGAAAAAAAATTACAATTTTCTTGCCTTCCTAATGCCTGGGAGTTTTAAATGACAATTTCACCTTATTTTTTTATCACAGTATTATATATGTATATATAATTTTTTATAGAAATCATACTACGATATAATTATTTTATCAAAAATTTTTTACAATATTTAAAGATTTAAAACTTGGATAAAATGAAAATAACTATTGAATCTGTCCAATGAAGAACTGAACGCGAGAACTTTATAAGATTGAGAAACTCTGAGCTGAAACGAAGCACACCAAGTGCTTCATGAATAATAAATAAACCGGGCGAAATTATTCATAATTATGTCCGGATAATTGCCTTTTCCATTTCTAAGCGCGTCGCTGAAATTGTTCCCGTTGTAAAATCTCGAATGATCTCCCGTGAATAATTTTAATTTGTTGTCGTTCGGCATACAAATAAGAAACATAAACCGTCGGTCGATCAATTTGATGTATTAACGACCGGTGTAATTATGTGGAAAATGACATTTTTATAAAGTTTAATCTGTTTGATAAAATAAGAACGAGTTATTTTACAGTAATTATACAAGAAAACCGCAAAATATTCTCGAATTATATTGATACATTTTATGGTTCAGTAAAAATGCATTTCTGATTAGCATTGAAAAAAAATGAATTTGCATTCTATACTGGAAATGAAGTTGAATTTGTAAATAATACATCATTGCATATATAATATTTTTTTTTATATTTTTAATTCATTCTTTATTCACATGATGTTATGATGCACTTTGAAATTTTTGATTAACCACTTAATGCTCGAATTATTTTCACAAAAATATAACTAAAAATATATATTTTTTATTTTATATTTCAAATGTATATAAAATAGTAAGAATGAAACCAATACACATGAGCTTGAAGAAACGTTCAAAAGCGTCCAACGAGTGTAGAATCAGGGCTTCTTAAACTATGGGTCGCGAGAAATTTTAATGTCAAATATTTATATATACCATTTTATAACATCACTAGAGTTGGCGGAATACAGTGAACTTGAAATGTTAATTTTATAATTAACGAATTCTAAAGCTATATATTTTCATATGTATATGTATATTGTTACCTAATAAATAAATCATCAAAAAATATTAATTTATTTTTCTTTTATATTTGTATGGGGTCATCAAGAAACTCGCAATCATAAATGGAGTCGTGAATGACAAAAGTTTAAGAAGCCCTGGTATAGATCGTTCATGTGTCATACAAAGTACAAGTTGAAAACTACGAGCAGCGCTCGGGTTGACGCGATTTGATACATGTTTTTCACACGAGCAGCGCTCGTCTTAAAACATTAAGTGGTTAATGAACAAATTTTTAAGTATGTAAAATGATGAAATTCAATAAATTTATATGCATATTTTATTAATTATTTAATAAAATAATAATATATCATATTATGAATATATTATAATTATAATATAATAGTATAAAGTGACTGACGAATCATTCTCATGTCCATAACATACGACATTGAAAAAAAAATAGATAAAATAATAGTCCCGTTAAAAATATTGAAGCTTTTAATTATTCGAATCGTTACAGTTATGTAGATCCGGAATATGTAATACAATTTCGCCGTGTAAAACTAGTTCGTGATATCATCGGTGCGATTAGCGCTAATCGAAACGTCGCACCGACAAATGCGAAACGGCAATTTACATTATTAATATAAAATAATATTATCACGAAGGACTGCATCGCCGTTTATTGTTATCGTGGTGCGTAAAACGGCATTAAAAAGCTCGACGTATAATTTAAACGCGAACTTTGTATGCGATTTTAATGAACGACGACAGCGTATAACAAATCTCGATTCGATTTGAACCGAAGACGCGTACAGGATGATGCAAAAATTGTGCGTCGTGTTACTTATTTAATATCTCGCTTTCTAACTATAATATATATATATATATATATATATATATATATATATATATATATATATATATTTTCGATTGAATAAAATAAATATTTTATCAATTCTATATTCAGATTTGTTTTTCACAAAATCATATATATATATATATATATATATATATATATACATACATACATACATACATATATAATTTCTTACGTATTTCCATCGCGAGCTTTTAATTGCTTTTATCCATACTCGGTTATTACACGTTTGAGAAGAAGACTGTTTATGCATAACACGAATATAAGATGCACTGTTAGTATAATAAGTATATAGTCTGTATTAAACTGAGGTATTATACATACTGCGGAAGCTGTTAACATGCATGCGTTATAGGCACTTTGTATAATTTACCCTTCATGTTGAATGTCTACGCCGAAGTATTTTTATACTTATTATATATTTTTATATAGTCGATGATAATACAACGCCATCTATTATTGTATATATATATATATATATATATATATATATATATATATATTGTATAGCTTAGTAAGAATTCGTTAATAAAATGGCGTCTATCTTAACAAGATGGCGATCGATTAAATATGTATGCGATTCGTATCACCGGAACGAGAGCATGAAGTGGAAAAACACGACGCATTTGTCTTGTACAAAAAGTCGACGCGGTGAAACTCAATGAATTTATTCATAGGGCATGGCCGTATTACGAATCTTTCTGCGACCGAATTAAATAATATTAGTAGTCAATAGCGCCGCACATCGGTGTTCAGGTACACCTTTATCGTGAGAATATTTTATTATACACGAATTTTAGTCAGATTCGAATTATGACTATTATATATATATATATATATATATATATATATATATTTTTTTTGCATAGGTATATAAGAAGATATTCTGTTTCGCAGTAGTTAAATTTACGAGGACGCTATCGCAAGGAAATCAGGACATCGACGGGAAGACGTTTAATTGGATCGAACAAGGAAAGGCTCCATAAAGAAGGAGAACGTTTCAATTTCGAAATTCACATTGTAGAACGTTGTGCAAACGTTAACGATCTACAACCACACACGGCCGTTGACGTATCGACGTGTTTTCTTCGACATTTTCCTTTTTCAATACATCCTATCTATCTATATATATATATATATATATATATATATATATATGTATGTATAAGTGTGTTATGACTGTATGTGTGTGTGTGTGTGTGTGTGTAACGTGACAATCCTTTTAAGGTCGATACCTCTCTTTAGAAATTGACTTTTATAAACTTTTATTTCAATTAAATATATGATAATTTAAATTGATTTTTATATATAATATTATACTACTGTGATCAAAAAGTAAGGTGAAATTTTCATTAAAAACTCCAAGGCAGGTAAATTTTTTCCCTAGATTGGTAGGACCGTCTATACATTTGCCAAGCGTCTGATTGTCAAAAAGTTTAATTATCTCCGAGTTACACGTGTTTTTACAACTCTCGGTTCCTTCATCACCGTGTCATACTGCATTATTTCTTCGCGACTTTTTTTGCCAAAAACTCGACTCATATCGTTCCGCAACCGCCGTATTTGTCTAACTTGGCTCCTTGCGATTTCTGGCTATTCAGCAAATGAAAAGGCCAATATGGGGATGCCATAATTTGACATAATGGAGGGGATGCCTTTTTGACATAATGGAGGAGATAAAAACCGAATCGAAGAAGATCTTGAAGGCTATAACGGAAAAAGACTATTCTGACTGTTTCGATGAACTGGAAGAAGCGTTGGCAAAAGCGAGTTCTATCGGACGGGGATTATTTTTATGGGGATTAAATTAATTTAAATAAAGAAATAAATAAAGAATTTACATTTCATAAAGTAATTCACTCTACTTTTTGATCACAGTGTTATATTTTTTATAAAAGATTGAAATCGAGTAGAAATTTTCACTGCCACGATTTAAATATATATATATATATATATATATATATATATATATATATATATATATATATATATATTTATGAAAATATAAAATTTAATATTTTATATAATCGTAAACATATTTCATATTAACAACGATGATAATTAAACGTAAAAAAAATAACCACGATTATAAAAGTAATAAAAATATACGGCATACGGTAAAAAAGAAAGCCGATATGTTTAGAAATTATCTAATTAATTTATGAAATGTGTCGGGTTTATTATTGATGGATTCATTTTGATTTATTTCGGTCCATATTCGTGATATTTATTTTGATTAACTGTATATTTTTCTGTTTCATATGATTGGCGCGAAATTCAATTTTGAACGAGCGTGAAAATGTTATTGGTTTAATTAAAAAATGTTTATTTATTAATCATGTGCAAAACCAATCTGCGAGAGAAAGTATTATAATACATGTATATAAAATGAATTATTAATTTTAATACTTAGATCGACATATTTTCGTGATGCAATAGTTACGTTATATAAATGAAACGATTAAATTAATATTTTTAGTTGTTCAATTATTTTTTTGAAAAATTAAATATTATAAATAAATAAATACAGCCTCCGATTGCACATCCAGTTTAATTTACAATCTACACATTACTAGAATGTAATATATTTACACGCATACGTATAGAAATAAATATACCTATATAGTGGTCGGTTAATTCCCTATTGCGTAGAAAATAAGAGAAGGAATCTTCTTGTTTGTTCTTTGAGATGTTTTCAAACAAAACAAAAATCACTTAACCGGGCTTGTAGAAGTCTCCGTTTTCTCTCTATCGGAAAAATCATCAGATCGTCTTTCAATTTCAAACTATATATATTTATATTTATACAAATTAGTATGGATTATTTAGAATAAGTTTCATTAACTACTTAATGCTCGTTTTTTTTTCACAAAAATATGACTATGAATATTAGATTCCTTATTTTATATTTTAAATGTACATTTTATAAAAATAATTTCCAGCGTCCAACGAGTGTAGATCGTTTACGTATCATTACCAACTAACTACAAGCAAGTTGAAATCCGCGAGCAGGACTCGGGTTAGTGTATTCGGGCACGCGTAGTGAGTACGAATAACGTTTGTCGAAAAGCATTAAATGGATAAACTATATAGATTAATCACCAAATGCTCGTGTTTTTTTTTTTCACAAAAATATTATTATAAACATTTTATTTTTATTTTATATTTCAAATGCACATTTTATATAAAAATAAAAAAAAATGATATCTAGCGTCGAACAAGTGTAGATCGTTCATGCATCATTACAACTAACTACAAACAAGTTGAAATCTACGAGCATGGTTCGGGTTAGTGTGATCGGGCATGCGTGGCGAGCGCGAGCAACGCTCGTCTTAAAGCATTAAGCGTTTAAGGTGATCTATCGGATAAATAGCTTAAAATTAATTAGAATCACAACAATATATAAAAAAAATATGTATATATATATTTTTTTTTTTCAACTATTGATTTATATTCATCGATAATTTAATCGACCGCGAAATTGAATGCCTTAAATGTGACGCAATTGAAAATTAATAAGATTTTCGAGACTCAAATGAGATCAACGTCGATTAAATTGTTAAGATTTGAAATGCGTATTCATAATCTAGAATATCGACTAGTTTTCTGCAGGTGGTTTTTATACAAAATAACGAGGGAAAAAAATCGACCTTTTAAATCCATAATAAATATGTTCGATACCGAAATCGAATTTGATTCGTGTAATAATAAATAGTACGAACGATAATATTTCACATATCAAAAAAATCTATATATATATATTTATATAGAAATGTTTTAGCATCAAGGCTGTGTTACGACTTATTATTGACACACGACCGGAATATTAGTAAAATGTTATTTTAACAATTTTTTTTCTTAGAAATATTTTCGGAAAATGCGGTCTTTGAAAGGAATTATTTTTTTCGGATTTTTTTTTGACGAAATTTGTTCGGCAATATTTACAAATCCTCCTTCAGTTATGTTGATTGCTCAATAAAAGGTTTATTCAGCTGACTTTTGACATATATATATATATATATATATATATATATATATATATATATATATATATAATATTACGATTCGAATAGGAAACGAATGTAAAATTAAAATATTCTGTTTTAAATATAAAGTAAATCTTTCTAAATTTTAATAAGAATTATTTTTGATATTTTGTCTGGTATAAATGGAAGAATTAGATAGAATTGTATTCGATTTTTTTTTTGTTCTTCTTCCATACATCATACTTATCGATCCATTTCGAAAGGTTTGATATATGATATAATTTTCAAATATAAGTGTATATTGAAATATATACGAATTTAAATATGAAATGAGGACAAAATAGTCGAGGAATATACGTAGTGAAGAAGACATCGCTTTTGTGTATTTTGTAGAAAGCCCCAATGGGTTTTGTAAGCATGAGCGCGCGTCTGGCTCGCTTGTTTGCTCGATTTTTAAGAAGAATTTGTTTGTTTAGACGACCGACGATAATATTGGCCTGTTGGTATTTTTTTTTTTTTTTTTGGAGTCGAAAAAATTTTTGTTGTTTACTCCGAAGCACTCATCAGGTGGACCGACATCGATTAGAAAAGAATCGAGTGAGCCGTGAAGAGGTAAGAAAAACAACACGAGTGGTTGCAACCAACCAACGTTGGGTCAGAGTGGACCGACAACAACAATAATAATAAATAAAAAATATAAAGTCCGTCTTCACATAATAAATATTACAGAGACTAGAGTCAGTGCCCCCCCACCCCCTTTTATTCGTGATTTATTTAATTTTATATATTTCGTTTGTAACCCAGTAATAATGGTAATAATTGTCCCGCTAAGGTATTTTAACGAGATAGCCTTTTGAATTGATCCGTTCGTTTGTACACTTGAAGCTTAAAAGCGTCTTTTTTAACGATTGACAGATTTTCAATAGATAAATATGATTCAAATATTGAATAAAAAATGTTAGATTAAAATGTAAAATTAGTCTACTTATGTTATTAGTGATTATGCAGTCACAGATTTGTGTAATGACTTAAAAAAAATAGTAAAAAAAAAATAATACTGATTTTGATGTTTTATGTAAATTGAATATATTTTTAAAATAACAATGCGGTAAATATTATCATAAATCGAAAATTTCCATTATAATGAAGATGTAAATCATGCGCGAAAATATTTATTTGCCGATTTATTAATTAAACATAGCGAGTGTTGGTTTTACGTTAACAATTTATAAATAGTAAATGACATAACGATAAGTATTATATTATATTTATACATAAAAATAATTACAATTTATTCCGATTTTTAATTTGATTTAATTTTTTATACACACACACTTTATATAAGTTTCACACGTCTGTTTGTATGGGTGAAATTTTGTAATCGATTTTTCGAACATTTTCCGATATTCAATCGAGATGAAACTTTGCATATTTACTCACATTCGATGACAATGCAAGAATTAATCAACAGATTTACAATATAATTGACCAATTAGTGGTAATTAATTATATCGCTTATACAATATATATGGTATATATATATATGTGTCACTAAAAATGCGATTTTTATTATTGTTAATACTAGTAATACGATATAAAAGTTTTTTTTGGAAATATTCATATATATATATATTTTTTTCAATAATTATTAAAATAAATATAATGATGCACTCACTTATATCACAGGTATCGCCGGCCCAACCAGGTGCACAAGCGCAACTGAAGCCATTTGGTGTTCGTCGACAATGTCCGCCATTTTGGCATGGTGCAGGAGCACAAGGATTCTCCACAATTTCACAATTAGCCCCAGAAAATCCCTCTGCACAACGACATTGATAGGTGTCGGGTGCTGTATTTTCGCACGTGCCGCCATTGTGACACGGTTCATGCGTACCACAATAATTGAGATCTGCAATAACATTAAAAAAAAATCATTATATTATATAATTAAAATATGTAAAACGCCATAATTAAACAAATATTCGAATGAATATTTATCGCGCACAATAAAAAGTGAAAGTATATTATTATGTTAAAATTAATACAACATTTTTCAAGGTTTATAACAATAACAATAATTCAACATAAAGGCGGCGATAAAAATATACTTCATATTTTTTTATACAAAATTAAATATTGTAATACTACTTTATATAGATCCTTAAAGAAAAGCTGAAATGAATTTAGAATTAATTTTGGTATTCATAAAATTACTGTGATCAAAAAGTAAGCTGAAATTATCATTTAAAGGCTGGTAAATTGTAAGTTTTTTTTACTAGGTTGGTAGGACTGTTTATAACATTTGTCAAGCGTTTGTTTGTCAAAATGTTTAATTATCTCCGAGTTACACTTGTTTCTACTACTCTTGGTTCCTTCATCGCACCATATCATACTGCATTGGTTTCACAACCACCGTATTCGCCTGATTTGGCTCCGTGCGACTTCTGGCTATTCAGTAAACTTGAAAGGCCAATGCAATAAAAAAAATTCACCTTAATTTTTGATCACAGTGTTATATAAATAAATTTCATATATTTTTTTAAAATAATAATTATTATAAAAAAGGAGTTAAAATCGATACTGAAAATCAGAATCTCTTCAATTTTGGTATTATCAAAAAATCTAACACAAAAAAAGAACGATGAATTTTTTAAATTGTTAAAAATTGACGTAACGAATCAAGTTTTTTTTGTATTCATATTCAATTATAATTAGATATAGACGTAGATAATTAGAAGTGTGAATAGTTTAATATGAATATGTCTATCAAATTCAATATACTTTAATATATTCACAAATCGACGGATATTATAAAAATTAAATTTTATATGTATACATATTTTTTTTTATAATACATAATAAATGCGATTTAATCCGTTTGACTATAAACGCTTTAGAGATCTACAGCTTCATGTTATTGTTCGTCAAACGAGTTTTTTTTTTATTTTTAAGCATCCCCCATTCGATAATTGGATAATTAAATTATTCACGTTTAACGATTTACCGACGACTCCGTAGTAATGCGAAAATAACCAATAATGACCGACGTTTTCGATGACGACAAGGTTCGAAATAAGGCTACATATATGTATATATCGAAAAAAATGATGATCACAATAATTCTTTAAACGGTGTTTCGTAAAATTTTGAATAACGTTACAATGAAAATAGTTCGCATATAAAAATTATTAGTTAAATTAAAATAGTTGACAGTGTAGATCTGTTCACTTTTTGTAATTGGTTGTCTGGATGAAATTTTATAATCAATTTTTCAAACACTTTCAGATGTTTGATTGTGCTGAAATTTTGCATACTTGTTCACTCTCGATGACAATGCAAGAATCAATTAATAAATTTATAAAATATTTGAAAAATTAGTGTCGATTAATTATATCGCATTTTATTTTATCTCAAATTTAACCATCGTACAATTTTCATATATACGTAAAAAAAAAGATTGAAAATCACCGCGATAATCGAAATAAAAAAAATATGGATACGTTTAAAAAACGATTTATTGTCGAAGACAATAGGATCACGATCGGTGGCTGAAGGTCTCTAGTTATTCCGATCACGAGCACCCAAAACATGCATTGGTACGAGCAAACCGCACAAAACGTCGACAATAATAATAAATCTAGACAAAAACGTAGACAAAATATACGTATACGTTATATAGATCGAATTTGACGTGTATATATAATAATTATAATTTTCGTTATATATAAAAATTTTCCAGTTAAAAATGTAAAGAAAAATTCTCACGGATTTTATGCGATTCGACAAAATGAAGGAAGACAAAATTGACAATAACAAAAAAAAAGACGACGACAATAATAAACAAACAATAACAATTGCCATTGAGCAATAATCGATCGCGATAGACGTTCCGTCAAATCGTAGAACGTCTCGATTGCGCCATTATTAATTCAAACTAGTTGCGCAACTATCGTCCGACTTTTCCTTTCTAAATATACGTAAATAAATGTAACGGATAAACGTAATGCGCTTAAAAATCGTGAAAAGATTTTTTAACCTTTTAATTTTCAAAAAAAAAAAAATTTTTTTTTCTCTATTCGATTTCAATTGACAGGCGACCGATTTAACCGATTGGTGAAAAATATTTTTCCGTCGAAATACCGGTAAAAGAATAGAAAGGAAAGAATGCGATCTTTATCGAAAATATTCAATGAATCAAGATGTCTGTAATGCAATATTTATTTAAAATATATCGAAATTTAATATGCGATAAAATGAGTAAAGTGATTGTTTCAAATTTTTGAAATGATTGTGAAGTTTTATAAAAATAAATATTATAATGAAAAATTGGGTATTATGTTGAATTTTCATATAGAAATGAATATTTTAAAGTTCAAACTTAAAAAGTAATTAAATCTGTAAAATTTGAATGTGATATTTATTATATAAATAAAAATTTATTCACTCGTCTTATGTATTTAAAATTAAAATGTTTTTAATCAGATAGAACTTTATTTTACTAATTAAATAATAAAAATATTTTGTCAAAATATATAAGTATAAAAAAATGTCGAATTTCTAGAAAAATCTTTTTTTTTTTTTTTTTTTGAAGATCTCTCACCTTTACAATTATAATGTAATATATAACAGAAAATTAACGACACATAGTCTTAATCAGATACTAAACTATTAAAACGTTTAATTTAACATTTTTAAAACGAACACTGCGTACTTAATAAATGTCATAAAAAAAAATTATAAAATAAAAAAATTGGGGTACAATTGTCAGAACTTCGCATTCGGCGCTCATAAATATTTCGACCGATTCATATATGGTATATAAAAGCCTTCGGTCTAGTAAGAAAAAAAAATATAATAGTGCAATAATAGAGTCGATCAAAAAAAAAAAACAGTTAAAAAATTATACAAGCACCAGAATCGATCAAATAAAATACAATCAATAAACGAGAACGCTATTTAAATAGGCAAATAGACTGCAGGTGCAACTATCAAAATTAAAATATGATCCTATATTTTTCTTTTTATTTCATTTATATTATAACGTAGACCGTTAATTTTTATCGCATGTTATTTTTATTAAATTATTTATTAATTTAGAAATAATTAATTAATACGATTTTTATAATAGTTCTAGATGAAAAAATGGAATATCCCAATTTTATTATTATTATTATATTATTGCATATTGAATAGAAAAAAAATACAGTATAAATAGTATGTCTATTACGAGGACATTTGGATGAGTGGTACTAGAATTTTTTTTTAATACGACAGATGCCCTAGTGCCATTGAACCACGCTGTATATAATAAAATAGTTTTTTATGCATTATTGTATTATTTATTTGTGTAACGGGAGAGCCGATTATAATTTATGGGAAACAATTTATCAAATTTTTACGCTTATATTATTTGTTTGTTAAAATTGTCGCTATCAAAACATAGATCTTAAAATTTGAAACTTTATATATATACTACTGTGATTAAAAAGTAAGGTGAAATTGTCATTTAAAACTATCGGGCATTAGGAAGGCAAGATGTATTTTTTTTCTAGGCTGGTAGGATTGTCTATAATATTTGCCATGCGTCTAATTGTCAAAAAGTTTAATTATCTCCGAGTTACACGTGTTTTTACAATTCTTGGTTCCTTCATCACGATACTGCACTATATCATACTGCATTGGTTCTTCGCGAATTTTTTGCCAAAAACTCGACTCATATCGTTTTGCAACTACCGTATTCATTCGATTTGACTCCGTGCGACTTTTGGCTAGTCAGTAAACTCAAAGACCAATGTTGTTTTGGCACGATTGTGGAGATAAAAACCGAATTGATGATGGTCTTGAAGGCTATACCGGAGAAAGACCATTCCGACTGATTCGAGGACTGGAAAAAACGTTGTGGCAAAAGGGTGTTTTATCGGACGGGGATTACTTTGAACGGGATGAAATTGATTTGGATGAATAAATAAAGAATTTACATTTTATAAACAAATTTACCTTAGTTTTTGATCACAGTATTATATTAAATATAAAAAAATCGCATTACAATAATATATAACATAACGCAATATTAACAAAGGGAATGCATTTAGTTGAAATTTCGCGGTTAATTTTCAATCTATTGTTGCGTTAAAGTGTCTGACATTATTGTCAATATAGGCGAATAAGCTTTGCATAGGGGTTGTTTTTTTTGTTATCAACCCCTATTCGTCAAAAATGTTGCCAAAAGCGACCTTCGATTATCACCTAAGCCCTCGAGAGCCATTAATCTGGTTACCACAGTCGAATTTAACAGATATCAATAAAAGGACAGAACCACCCCCTCAATTTTACATTCCCTAGATATTAGTAATATATATTTATATATATATACACAAGGGTGAAGTTTAGTTATCAAGTGCAATAGTGAATCTTTTGTATTGAATCCACATGTTAAAAATATATTTGAATTATATTATAAGAGAGTCGAATTCGTTTTACTCAACTTATAATTGAAAACGCACTCAAAAAAAAAAAATAAACTGATCTAGTTTTAAATAATTTTGATCGAACACGATTTAATCCGCATCTTTTAGATTATAAAATTAAACTATTTTTATTTTACAACGCGTAAATTTAAACGCGCGGAAGACATAATGGTTGAATTCTAAGCAATAATTCTAAGATGAGAAAATAATAATATAAAAATAAAACATATATATATATAAAGCAATTATTTTCCGGTCCATTATCGTTTAAACATCCGCAAATTTATTATGTGAGCTTCAAAAAAAAAAATGAGCAATTTTAATCTTCGTAAATATTTTCTAAACGACGGCATAAAAATTGTTTATATTCGTATATTTTTGCATACAAAGAAATTTCGTATCTTTTGTATAGAGGGGTCCAAAAAATTGCGACATATTGGTTAATGCGACAACCGCATTTTTAGGTTATTATATGGCGACGTTCCTGTGGGAATATTTTTTTAATAATAAACATAAAATTCAATAATTGCCGAGGGTTAAGTTAAAAAAAGGGGGGGTGCAATAGATACATTAAAAAATGTTCAGCAACTATTTTTTATAATCAATATAATTTAAAATATATAAATAAATACGTGAAATTTTCGATGTTGAATAATAATTAGAAAGTTTATATGTATATATATATATATATATATATATATATATATATAATATGGCCAAAAATAGAAAATTTTAACAAAACTAGAACGAATATAATAGCAACGGTTTACGTAAATGTTTTTTTTTTATTTTTTTTAAATTATTATTATGATACAAATATACGTGTGTTTGTGCATTTTCACAAAATCGACATAAATTATAGCGGTTAAACCGGACTATTATCGCATATTTATGTCGGATTTCTTTCTATTAAAAAAATATAGCATTCGTTCACATTAATCTATAAAAGCTAATTTTTAGATCTATGTGTCACTACTAAAGCGATGAAAAAAACATACATTCGTATATATATATATATATAAATGTGATACAGTCACGGTTAAAAATATTAATCACATGAAATAAAATCGTATTTTATTATGAATGCATATCTAATTTTAGTATCAAATATGTAGAAACATAACCTACATATTAATATGTGAAGAGTGATTTGAATTTTAATTACGAATATACGATGGAATATTTATTATACAGTAATCCCTCGATTATCGCGGATGTTACGTTCCTAGATCCGTCAATGATAGTTGAAAATCCGCGATATAGGGTTGCTATAATTATTTATACACTATTATAAAACTTTATAAATCCTCTTCAACACTTTTACGCTACATAAACTTTTATCATTCTCTTAATAATCATTCCTCACATTTTTATAATTTTATGATTTTTTATGTAAAAATTTATAAAATATTATATATATATATATTATCTACCAATCAAATTTCGCAGAAAACCCGTAAAATAATAAAAATTCGTAAAGTATTTTTCTATTAATATTTTTTAAAAATCCGCGATAAGTGAAGCGCGAAGTAGAGAGGGATTACTGTTTTTTTTTAATAAAATTTATATGTAAATATAC
>JANIJI010000065.1:12230000-12285000 GCA_024500535.1 Leptonema lineaticorne
TATAAAAATATACTATGTTTTCTTCTTTATATATATGTAATGGAAAACTACAATTATTTATTATTTAAATATTGAATAAATTTATTAATTAAATTTTATCGTATTTAATTATATATAACCTTCTTCGATTCAGTTTTTATCTCCTCAATCGTGTCAAAATGGCGTATTGGCCTTTAGAGTTTGCTGAATGGCCAGAATTTTTTTTGCTAAAAATTCGACTCATATCGTTCCGCAACTACCGTATTCGTCTGATTTGGCTCCGTGCGACTTCTGGCTATTCAGTAAAAGGCCAATGCGGAAACGCCGTTTTGATACGATTGAGGAGATCCGGTCTTTTTCCGGTATAACCTTTAGGTTATACCGGAAAAAGACTATTTCGTGGACTGGAAAAAACTTTGGCAAAAGTGAGTTTTATCGGACGGGGATTATATTGATTAGGAAGAATAATTAAAAAATTTACATTTTATAAACAAATTCACCGTACTTTTTGATCATATCGTTAATATATACATCTCTTGTATATTTATATAAATATATATATTTATTATATATAAAGTTTAACTTTTCCTTTTAGAATGTTTCATGAATTGATACGCGCAATCATATAGTAAAAACGAAATCATATCTGATAATTTTTAAGGATACCTCTCTTACATTGAACGTTTTTTTCTAAAACGCTTGAGTCGTTCAATATGACAAGTATTTCTAGTTTATTTTTCTATTATATAAATTAAATAACAATTAATACCTTGATCACAGAGGATTCCTCCCCAATTTGTATCACAGATGCATTGCCAGGAAGAGCCGTTGCAATATCCATGTTTACAGCCAGGATACGGCATACACTGATCACAAAATTCACCCTGCCATCCAGGACGACATCTAAAATAAAAAAAATAAATAATAAACAATTAAATAATAATAAATCTCTTAAAAAATGAACCACTTGGAATATTTATTTTTTTTACTTCCTTGAACAACGTATGACAATTTAATTAATTATAAATTATATATATATATATATATATATATATATATATATATATACATATATATATATATTAAAATTCACACTCGTCTCTTATATTATTAAAGAATTCAATTAACGTCTGTCACCTTTTTTAAAGAGTCAATTTGACACGTTCACATTTCACCGCATTCAATAATCTAGCTAAATTTTTAATAAAGAGATTTTTTTTAATTAATTTATTTATTTATTAGTCGTATGATTTAATTGAAATTTTTGGTTCTTATTGTGTGTTCCATTTAAGTATAAAAAATGAAGTATGTGTAAAATTGGATCAATTTTTTTATCAATATATATTTATAATTTTCTAATATAACATACATATTTTTTAAACTAATTTATATTATATAAAAAAGAAAGATTTTTAATATGATTAATTTAAAGTAATATATGTTATATCTACTTTTTAATTCAAAATATTTTTTATATTTATGATTTTATAAAATTTATATAATTATGATTAAATTGTCAGAATTTCTGAAATAATATAACCCTTTCTAAAACGAATATATTAGATTCACAGCATCTCTAAAACTTTTCTACAAAAACAGCATGTCCGTTATAGAAAAATATGAATATCATATATAAAACGCTAGCGCTGACGACGACGTCGCGCGCCGAACGACTCACGCTCTCACGCTGACGTCATCATATTTATAAAATATAAGTGTGTAAGTCGTTAGATGAATTGTTAATTAACGTTAATTTTATAATAAACTGAATATATAATAAAAAGGTGTATACTTCTAATGACCTAACAACATACACACACACACACACTTGTTATCTATAAGAGTTGAATTTAGAGAGTGCGGACTGCTTTCGGCGTTATATCTCATAAGTCATCACGATCCGTAGCCAAAGTGGATGGTTGGTTATAGAGGGTGAGGCCATTAGTTCTGGTTTATATTGGCGCCGTTCGCATGTTGACTTGCGGTAGTCGAACGTTGTTTATAGACGATGTCGTGTCTCCACGTGTTACGTGCTTCACATTCTTATTGCCGACACAATCTGCTTTTCCATGTCCATCGAATGTTCCATCTTAACCCTTTTGTGTCCAAATACCTCTCCTTTCTCACACTGTTATTTAAATTTTAAAAATCTTCCATATTATTATATTTGATATTCTTCTTTCTTTAGACCTCGTAGACCATTTATATTAAAAATTTTGATCCATCACTATCCATAAGTCCATAAGATTTTATTGTCCATAATTCATTGCTATATTAATAAACCACTTAATGCTTTTAGACGAGTGTTGCTCGTGCGCGTCCCGCGTGCCCGATTGCATTTACCCGAACCCTGCTCGCAAGTTACAACTTGTTTGTAGTTGGTAACGATATATGAACGATCTACACTCGTTGAACGTTTTTGAAATCATTTTTTATTTATTTTTTTATAAAATGTACATTTTAAATGCGAAATAAAAAATCTAATGTTCATAGTCATAATTTTGTGAAAAAAAACCCCCAACATTAAGTAATTAAATTTAATAATTCAGTTAATAGTATTTATGTTATCATTTGTAAAGAAATTAATAAATAATCAGTCTTTCAAATCTTAAAACTCCAATAGGATCTTTTCAGTTATTAAAAAATTTTCACAAAAAAATATATTTTATTATTATTTTTCCAAAATTATATTCACATAACAAGGGAGCCGTTAAAGGGTTAACTATTAACAATATACGAGCAAATGAACATAATCTTTGTATTTTTAATTAAAAATATGTACTTATATAAGATTTACCACATCGTGTTCGCTCTTTAAACGCTATTAAATTTTACCTATCAATACGATAATATTTTATAGTTTAATTAAAAATATTAAATACTCGATATTTCAATATATGAAATTCTTTCGCCGGATTAAAAAAATGCTGAAAGCTGATATTAAACATGTAAAATTTCAAAAGAACAAGATGCACAATATAAAATGAGTGAAAAAAAATAAACTTAAAAGAAAGTCGTCGATGATGAAATCAAATTTTATGAATGCGTATTCTTGACATGAAAATCGTAATGAAATCGTAAATTTAACAAAACCTCATACGAATATAAAAGAAGCGTCAATTGTCAAAATAAAAAAAAAAACATTTATCAATTTCTTTTCATATATTTAAAAATATATTATTTATTATAAAAATTGAAATCTTCATGTTGCATATTTAATCTCTATCTAGTCTTTTACATTGTATGGCGTTGAAAATTAATATTCTTTCGTCGAACGGCCTCAATTTCAGCAAACATGTCTTCGCCTAGTATTAATCGCGAATTAAATCAAATATTTTATTATTAAAACGACAGAATAGATCTGATCCGCAAAATAAATAATTCAATAGCCGTTTCGAATGTCTGAAGAACCTTAAAGTTTAAATTATATATATATATATATATATATATATATATATATATATATATATATATATATATATATATATATATATATATACTAAAAATGACTTCTCACGGCTTACATTGATATTCCAAGCTCGAATCTTCACTACGAACCGTTTCATAATATATTTGCTTATATACGTCCAACTTTATATGTACAGATGGGCTCGTAATAATTTGTAATTAATTAATACTTCATAAGGAATACGCAGCGGTTTGTATAAAACGATCGTTCAAATATCCACGTCTAGATATTAAATTGCCGTAAAATTAGACACGCCGTAATCGAATTTGCACTATTTATATTCTATGTACTACTGAAATTACCATACAGTATTAATTAATTTTAACGGGAATTTTAGATGTATATAGTATTGAGACATTCATTGATAGTAGTATAAAAATATATATTATATTACTGTGATCAAAAAGTAAGGTCAAATTGTCATTTAAAACTTTCGGGCTAATAAATTGGATGTTAGATAAATTGTATTCTTTTTCTTAGGTTGGTAGGATTGTCTATAATATTTGCCAAGCGTCTGTTTGTCAAAAGGTTTAATTATCTCCGAGTTACACGTGTTTTTATAATTCTTGGTTCCTTCATCACGATACTGCACTATATCATACTGCATTGGTTCTTCGCGAATTTTTTGCCAAAAACTCGACTCATATCGTTTCGCAACTACCGTATTCATCCGATTTGACTCCGTGCGACTTTTGACTAGTCAGTAAACTCAAAGACCAATGTTGTTTTGACACGATTGTGGAGATAAAAACCGAATTGATGATGGAGAAAGACCATTCCGACTGTTTAGAGGACTGGAAAAAGCGTTGGTAAAAGCGCGTTTTATCAGACGGAGATTAATTTGAAGGGTATGAAATTAATTCGGAAGAATAAATAAAGAATTCACCTTACTTTTTGATCACAGTGTTATATATAAGAATAAAAAAAATAGTATACATTTTTTTTTAATTTCTTAATCGATACGCGGTCAACGTTAATCTTAATATATCGATTTTAAGCGAGAGGCGGTAATAAATTACTAAAAGCTCGATATTAAACGCAATGAGTCATAAACGTAATATATTCAAGACACACACACACATCGAGCGTAGGAAAAAAAATAAATTTATACATAATTAAGGTGCGATCGATCATTTTTACCGGTCGATATTATGCTAAATTATTTAAACGTAACCGTAATTTATTACCGAAAACAAACAATCGCCGTAGTTGTATATATATATATATATATATATATATATATATATATATATGAGTGGTTATCGATTATCTATCAACTTGTACTAATGATTGTTCTCGCGCGTAACAAAATGAAACCTGCCACAGAAGCCTTCGAAAAGTTGACGCCTTTGATTCTTTATGTAAATCGATCAATCAAGACATTCTATTATTATTATTTTTTTCTATGACAAAATTTGTAATATAATATCGAATTAATAATCAATTATAATTTGAGTAATGAATATAATATTTTTATTTTATAAATATACAATAATATAAAAAGTAAATATATTTCTTATACAAAAATATACTGATGAAGTTTTATAATGAAATTTTTGTATGAAAAATCGAAAAAAGTCGATTGGATTGAATTTGCGTGCGAAAAAATCGCGTAATTGTCAAAATTAATGGCGATTTTTCGTTCGAAATTTGTGCTCTTGATAGTGAAAGATTAAAATAAGAGGATTATTTTTTTTTTGATTTTAAATGACAAAATTGCTCTCAAATGCAAAATTTTGTGTCTTATACGGGTAAACTTTCAAATTTTCCGTCTAATTTTAACAGATATTATACCGTGTTATATATTTTTGGATATGTGTTGATAATAAGAATCCATTTCTGAAATTTTTCAGCAAAGTTACGAGCCTTATAGGAGTGACCATTAAAAATATATTCCTTATTTCAGTAGAATATACATAATTTTATATTTTAATGTGTGTTCGAAGAAAGGAATCTTATTCTGAATTTGCAAAAGCTAGAAGAGATAAAACCTCAAGAGATGCAACTATAATCGAATAAAAATTGAGAAAAAAAAAAATCTGAATCTTCTACTATTAATTCGTAATAAACTCGTGTCGTTTCATTTCAATAATTTCTTTTAATTATTCCGCTTTAACAGTTAATAAAATTATTTAATGTTCGATAAACGGCAATCGAAATTACAATTTAATTAAACATCGACGCAGCAATGCTAATAACAATAATAATTCGCGTACATTAATAAAAATTTAATCGGTAATGCAATTAATTCGCTTTACGAGCGATCAGAACTAATTTTACTACGGCGCGATTAACATGGAAATTAAACGTTTTATTGGCGTTTGAGCTACGGGAAATTTTCTATTATAAAAATGTAGTCTAGAAACGAAATGATATAAGTGCATCGTATAATATATTTAGTCGAATGCGAATATGTTGAAAAATAAATCGATATTTCAAATATGAGATGTTATCCTGATATATATGAATGAAATCAATAAAATTTTAAATATCAATGTACATTTATAATTGTTAAAATCGCACGTAGTACAAACGTGAAAGTGGGCAATTGAATGTAAATTTAATACGAGAAAACATCGCTTCAAATCGCATCAAGGCGAACGAATATTCGTGTCGCACGTGCACTCGTGTACTGGAACGCGGTGTGACACGGCATTTCTTCCGCAACTTATCTACTCATTCCGATGTCGACTCTTATAGGACATTCCGAACATAATTCCGCCACTAAACATTCAATTAAACCGTGCCACTAGACGCGCATGCATCGGGTATATTTAACCCCGGCGTAATTAATTCCCTTTGTCCCTTCGTACACTGAGAGAATCGCAACGGTAATAAACAAACATACAAACAAACAAAACCGGAGACATCTATGTGTGTGCGGTGTAAAGTTTTTGTCGTGCGCATTCGTATCGAAGGCATCTTCAGAAATGTCCCTCTTCGAATGTTCGCGTTTCAATGCTCAAATGTGACCTCGTAATTCCTTTATTTAATTACTCTATAGAATATGATGTGACGATTATTATACTCACTCGCATTGTCCAGGTTGATCGCATTTACCGTGAACCGGATGGCATCCAGGTTTGCAGATTTCTGTAACATAAAAAATTCATTTTATTAAAAATTATGTTGAATTTAAGACAATGTTGAATTTAAGAAACGGTTTAGTCGGTTAAAAAAAAAAGTTAGCTGGCAATCCATTAATCAGACAGTCGGTGCTTTTGCCGCTTTCACGAGGTTTATACGAGCCGAAGGTGCTTTTTGTTTACGAGAAGGCGGTAATTGCCTGTCATGCGATGCTGCCACTGAGACGGCGCCGCCTCAAACCGCAAACACCGAGCTGGATATTCATTTCTGAATAGCGTATTCTCGAGATCTGGATCCGTGCGAGAATTCCACGCGGCAGATGCTGTGGATTCTTGGGACGCGGAAGATCCTATATGCCTTTATCGGGACGAGAGTAATGAGTGCACGGTCACGATTCACCATCTCTCCTCTAGCGTGTCATTCCTACTTATTTCATTCGATCGGGATTATTCGATATCGTTTCATTTTTACTAATTTTATTATTATTATCAATATTTTTATTGAAAAGATTCTTCCGGCTACTAACATCAATATTTGCACTCATCTAACGCAGAAACTTTCATGAGACATACACGGAACAAAGAACAATTTCATATAATAATCACTAACATTCACAAAGAATAGGCACTGAGAAGGAAAAGAGAAAATATATTTTTATCAGGAACAAAATGTAACCCTAAACGAGAGAAAATTAATTCGACAACGTTGCAGAATATATGGCCTCATTAAATGGCTCAGACGTTAATCGACGTATCAGTCAAATATTCGTGAGATACTGACGATAATGACTGTGATCTTCTGCATCGTCAGGGTGGTATTCGCGACGTATGCGAGGTTGTTAAAGGTCGAAGATCGTCATGTGTGTCGTGGCGATCTTCATGAGCTTCCCGATCTAATCAGCGTCTCGTGCATATGTTTTTTCCCGCGAAGAGGACACTCAAATGTGTACACACGACGAAAATATGTATACAACGAAAAAAGTTGTGTGTCCACGATTACGACATCCGTCCACCAATATATACGTTTTATTATAATTCTAATGCGATTTTTTTTTTGTATTAATGTGTGATAATTAATACGTTAGTCCAAACGCTAATAATGAACGGTCGATATTCGTGATTTGGAGCAGTTAAGACAAAAATTAGAATTTGTTCAAACAGTGTGTCGTAACAAATGGGTATGTATATATCTGGTTTTGTTTCCTCGTTCACATCCAACACGAATAATAACATGGAAGATAACAATTCCAACTGGCAGCGATGTCATGCCGTTTATCATTCAATACGTTGTTAAATGGAACTGAGAAAGATCTAATTTTACATCCATAAATAGAGACTTGTATTTTAATATATATATATATAAAGATTGGTGAATAATTTTTAATACATTGAAACGATATTGACATGGGAAAAAATAGTTGACTTACGTTTGTCGCATGTGGTTCCAGTCCATCCAGGTAAACATTCCTTATCACCGTCTGGTCCACAGGAATAATGTCCGAACGAATCATTTCTTGGTCTACATAACTTTGTACACGTGGCATTGTAGTAATGTTCCTGACAACGAACTCGCAGTCGATATATGACACTGGCAGTATCACCGTGCCATTCCAACGTATGCCATTCTAAAGATGGAACGATTATACCAGAATATGTCGCTTCGACGATCAGACGATCTTTTTCTGGAACAAATAAAATACGTTTCTTTAAATTCTACACAGTATTAAAGTATTCAGTACATATGTAACATTTCTTTAGTGAATGTGCTATATTCGTGTTACATATTAAACGAGGCAAAGGCATATAAAAACGGCGAACACGCTCTACATGCTTAATTAGAGTGGCTTTTCCGAAAAATTACGTTTTATAGCTCGATACATTAACCGAGCTAATTTACAATTCGAAACAGCTATCGCCTTGTCTCGACCCGAATTCACACTTTCTAGATGGGTCCGCTTCTGGTGAATATTCCTCGAACGGAAACAATTCAACGTTCTCGCGATCGTGTAAAGTGTTTAATTTACAACGAGATGCGGCAAATGCATTAAGCGTGAAAAATGAGCTCGGAAACTGCGCTAAGAAGCTTTTATCGGCTGATTTATATGACCGACTCGATTTTCGAAACTCCGTTCGCAGGTGACAAGTGCAAAACTTAACGTTTTTAAGCTGCGCCACGTTTGCTTCAAGGCAATAATGGAAGACGTCGACGTCGTTAATATGGCTTTACCATATCGCTTTTTAAACTTTTCACTTCGTATATTTATGATAATATAGTTAACACTCTGAAAAATTGTTTCAAATATCAATTTTTTCAGTTTTATTTATCGATCTCAATAGTTTCTTTGTATGACAGGTTTGAGAATTGTCGATCGATAAAAACCGACGGTGAATATATAATATTTGCGATTTCAGGCGTCGCAATAAATAAATCAAAGCGACGTAACTACCAAAGAAAGACGACGATCGATAAAAAAAAAAGAGGAACGTTCACATTTTTAATGCGAGTCTGTGTGTATGTTGCGCGATTTCGACCCGGGTCAATAAAATAAGATCGGTATCTGTTCGATTAATGTTGAAAATTTTATACTGGATATATTCTTCTTACCTGGACCCGTCGAGTTGAAGCCGTCGAAAGCCTGCAGCATCAGCGTGAACGATCTCTGAAACGAGAATGAATAATTATTAATAGTTTGTTTTTCATTTAAAAATGTGCGTTATAAAATAAATTATTATTTCAGAAAAAAAAGCAAAGCGAAGAAAATTTCAGCAGCAGATGATATTTCAGAATGAGAAGACCATTGAAAAGGCGCATTTCGATCCGGACGAAAGATCAGCATCGCTTTTTTTTTTGCTCGACAACAATGGTTACAGCAACAATAACAACAACAACAATAATAATAACAAACGACGATAACAAACAAAACGTATTCGTGTCCGTCACAGGGCGAGTCATAATAGCCTGTTCGGACACAAATGGGAAGATGTCGGTGCCAGATATGTAATATAATAGCTGGCGGTGCTCATTGCAATCGTATCTTTTATTATTTAGACCAAGAAGATGATGATGATGAAGAGCATGAAGCGGTGGAAGTGGATGGTGGAAGATTACGATGGTAAACGATTGCCATCTCCGCGAATGAGAAACGATCTTGGCTCTCTAGCAAAAGCACCGATTTTAACACGTCGAAACAAGCGAGATAAAAGTGCATATAATAAATGAAAATATTATATTTACAATTCACTCAATATAAATATATATTAAATTTAAAATATAGAAGATTTTTTTGTTAATTGGAGCAAGAGGCGAGTGCTCAATGTGGAATTAAAAAAAAAACGGTAAAACGACGAGATTTATGAATGAATTTCCAATGGTCGATAATCGGCGTCCCACCTTTTATCGATTATTCGGATCGCGCGAATGTTTGATAGTTTTTCTATGGTATAGTTAAATCTGTGTGATTAATAAGCGCAATTTGATATCTGGACGTATTAATAGCCGGAATCGTAATAAAGAGGCCGGCCCGCTTCAACATCGGTTCCCTATAAATTATTGGATGCCGAAAAAAATGCGTACTTCGAATTCAAATATATATATATATATATATATATATATATATATATATATATATATATATATATATATTGTATTTCATGTCCGGTTTGATATATAGGCTTGTTTTAATTTTTATAATATCGATCTGTTTCTAGATGTGAATCGACGTGCGTTTTTGTCATGCCACACCTCGGGTAGCTCTCATTCGGCTCGTTATTTTTCCAACTACAAATATGATATCGCGTCTTATATTAACATACAGTAGGATTACGCTTTTATTACACACTTTAATAAAAGTTTCACTCGTCTGTGTTTCCGGGTGGAATTTTGTAATCGATTTTTCGAATACTTTCCGATGTCTGATAGAGCTGAAATTTTGCACATTTGTTCATTCTCGATGACAATGCAATAATCAATTGATAGATTTAAAAATAATTAACCGATTAGAGAAAAATAATTATTTTACTTTTAAGATATGATTACCACTAATGCGATATAACAATCATATTGCGCCATTCGTTTAATTTGATCGAAAAATAAACAAAAAAAAAAAAATAGAAAGCGGGGTCCCGATGTATTTGTGCTTATTTAACGTGTAAACATATATGTTTTTATTTTATTTGTTGTATTCTTAGGATATCCTGGTCAATTATGCGAGTCCATTGTTTATTGTTAACCGTGTGTGAAAACGTCTGCACGATGACCGATCGAAATGTTAACGTCGCCAATTTTCAACTGTGACCTTATTGTATGTTTTTATTTATTTATTTATATACGATTATTTATTTGCTTTTTTTAATTGTATAATAAAAAATAAAAAATAAGAATACTCGTTTCATATTATTGTGTTTTGAATTTGAAATTGCACATGTGAAAATGAGAATAATGGAAAAAAAGCAGTCGACGTTCGCTTATATATAAAAAATAAAAATTAAACATGATTCGGTGAGCCAGAAAAAGATTCTAGTTGGTCCGTCGTGAATACCGGAACATTTCCCGAGTCACGATTCGGGGATTCGAACCCCGGTGCGCGTGAGTGACGAGCCTGTCACGTGTGCCACTCAGAAGCACGCGAAACACACATTGAGAACCGTATCGGAAAATACATACTTGATTTTTAATATTATATATATATATATATATATATATATATATATATATATAATATACATACCATGTATGCGGATTATGAATATATATATATACAAAAATGAAGTAAATATTCCCTTTGATCCGAATCGAATTACTATGTCTTCTCACGAACATTATTTGACGTTGATTTTTTATTTCTCTATTATTATAAAATAAGTTTGAAAATATTATATATATATATATATATATATATATATATATATATATATATATATATATATATATATATATATATATATATATAAGATATTGAACTGTTTTTTAAAAATATGTTTTTATTTAAAATATATTCCATTTTTATGTACACACTCTACATAGTAGTAACAATTATATAATGTTCATAATTTGTGAATATTATAATAATATATTCATTTGTCCAGCGTCTGTTTGTCAAAAGGTTTAATTATCTCCGAGTTACACGAATTTTTACAACTCTTGGTTCCTTCATCACAATAATGTACCATGTCATACTGCATTGGTTCTTAGCGACTTTTTTTGCCAAAAACTCGATTCATATCGTTCAACAACTACCGTATTCGCCTGATTTGGCTCCGTGTAACTTATAGCTATTCAGCAAACTCAAAAGGCTAATGCGGGGACGCCGTTTTGACACGATTGAGGTGATAAAAACCGAATCGAAGAAGGTCGGGAAATATTTTGCAGAGAATGAAATTGATTTGAAAGAATAAATAAAGAATTTATATTTTATAAATAAATTCAACTTAATTTTTAATCGCAGTCTTATAATTAAATTATTATTTTTTTTTAATAAACGACATTCTGTAGTTTCTCGATACAAAGTAAAAGATGTGTATTACAAAATATTGAATAATAAAAAAAACAGTTTTTAGCGACGACAACGCACTTTTATCTCCGTTTTTTTATGGATGAAATTAAAGCGAGAACGCGCAATAAATTCCCGTACATGTCGACGTATTAGCTTTTCGGTCCGGTTTTTTGAATCCAATAAAAATTCTCTCCTAGTCTTTAAAATAAAAGAATCGACATTCTAGAGCATTTATCGTCGTCGGTTTACGTCTCTTGTTATTATTATTATTATAAACAATATTTTTTTCGTCGTCGGATCGATAAGGCTTTATTGGCTCGTAGAGATAGAAAAAAATATTTTTTTTAAACAATCCAGACAGTGATAAACGTCCTGTGAATCGTCTCCCGTATACAGTTCATACTTGTAATATAAATTAAATTAAAATCCGGTTAAAATACATTCCAATATAATAATGGTATTTTGGGGGGGAGGAGGAAAGCGTTCAATGCAGTGTTTAAAAATATATTTAACCATTAAAAAAAACAAGATTATCTTGTTTGAAGTGAAAAATCTCTTATGATATATGTATATATAAAATTAATATTTTTTTCATTATAAAAAATAATGTTCGCTTCTTTAATGCTTCATATGTAATGATTGTTAATTAAAAAAAAATATATTGAATTTATATGTATTTTAAAGAATCATTTGAATTATCGTACTATCGCCTTAATAGTAGTAAATATGTAGTAAAAGCGATATAATTAATTTCCATTAATTGATCATTATTATTTTGTAAATATTTTAATTGATTCTTGCATTGTCATCAAGAGTGAACAAGTATGTAAAATTTCAGCTAAATTGGACATCGAGAAGTGCTCGAAAAATCGTTTGCAAAATTCCATCCAAACAAACGGACAAATGAAACTTATATTTAAAGTGTGTAATAAAATAGATTTTAAATTATATAAATGCAGTTTATTTTTTTTTGGTTCTGACTGTATATATATATATATATATATATATATATATATATATATATATATATATATATATATAATATAAATATATGTTTAGTGGATAATACTCATGTTAGACTTCTTCGCGAACACGACGAACAAGAAGTACAGCGACCGTAATAAATACGACCCGCGTCTGAGCAAAAAGCGGCGCTCAAACATTTTTGAGATCGAATCCGAAGATACGGCGGCTTCCCGAAGCCAGAGGTCGAAGACGAAGACCCTCGGTGCGAATAGCGAAATTCGCTCTATCTGACGGCCCGCCACTCTAGACTGGTCCCCGGCTCCATTAACCGGAGGAGTCAATTTGTGTCCGATGGGAAAGTTCCAAAGTTTCGGAATGCGGCCGCGACTGGAATTCGCCGATACCTTCGTATGAATTCCATTCGTATTCCAAAAATGGTCATTATGTATATGTGTTTATACACTATATATACATAATGACCATTATGGTAATATTTTTTTTAATTGCAAACCTAATTAAAAGTGCGATAACGCAAAAAATTACAATAAATAAATGAAAACGTGTACACCGAAATGAACTTTCAATTTGAAGCGAAAACATCTTAATTAACCGGTGTCCCCGGTGTGGACTTTTCGTCGAGATAAGGACGTCGTGCGTCGTTAAACAGTCTTCCCAAACCGAAAAGAAACAAGTACCGAATGGCTTCGATAAACTCGAGTACTTGCCATCGGGGTAATTGGTCAAATTGCCGTAATTACCGTAACCGGAGAAGATCGGCAGGACCTGCCGGCTCGGTTCACATTATCCATGTTACCATACTGTCGAACGATAAGACAATTATTATGTAAACACCTCGATAAAATTGCATGTTGGGAAAAATATCTTAAAACATATGGAGACATTTTACAAACAATTTAGTGATCATCAACGGAATTAGTAGAACAACGACCTAAATTTGTGAAAGTCATTCTAAAGGAAAAAACGTACGCACATCATTCGTCAATAGTATGAGCATAGCGTCGATCGACAGAAAAATCTGAAAGCAAAAGGTAGCACAGGTAGAAGACGATTGAACGAGAAGACGGTGGTGTGTATCTATCAATTTCTTAGAATTAAATGTATCCGTAATAACCGGGTATATAGCAATCAAACATAATTCCACCAGCAGTAAAATTACACAGTATTGGCTCCGACGGTTGCCCACAAAGGGGGCACAAATAATTGGAGCCAAGAGGTGCAGCGACGTACAAACGTCTTACAAAGATCGACTACACGGTCTATTCATCATCCTTTTGTACACATCGAAGGGGTCAACATTTTTGTTTTTATTCAACGAAGGTTTGGCTACTTTTTTTTCTCCTTTCACTTAGTAGCCATCGCAATTAACGGGTCAATATGGTGTTTTTTTTTTTTTTAGTTCAAGTTCTATATAATATATTTGAATAAACAGACCTGTTTAATATAATATATTATATTATATAAGCATTATATATTCAACGAACGTAAACAATCGTTGAATTATGAACGCAATCGCTAAAATCGTAAAATGGTCGAAGTGTTTAATTACAAATGGAGGCACGCTTTATGGCTCGTTTGTTCATTTAATAATCGTTCCTCGCGTTTACATTGCAACCTTTTCAATAAAGTAATTGTTTAATTAGCAAATTACAAAGATTGTTAAATGGGCGTGAAAGCAATATGTTCACAGGCGTCTCCCACCGTGCAATTGATAAGTCAATCCTAATACATTTAAACGTTCAATAGCCAAGAAATAAATATTGGGGTTTTCTCAAAATTATTTCAACGATTTGAAATGTTGTTCTAAAGTTGAACTATAGAAAACCTAGTAAAACGAAAAAAATTTCTCCAACGATTACGTTGTTGGATTTTATAGACGGTTTTTTTTTCTTTGAACTGTAAGCTATTCGAAGCCGTCATTCTAAATCTGTCGTCGATTATTGATGATAATTAATTTATCGAGTAACAATAAATTAAAAATTACGATTGTAAAACGAGTGTTTCGTAATTGAATTGAGTCATTTTGTGATCGCGTCCATGTCATGCCTTCCGATTTTCCTCGTCGCATGATTCTATGAACTATCATCGGTCCAATTGAAAACGAATTGTGAATTCTTCATCACGACGATATTTGCACGACTTTGTCATCCATCCAGTTTGTAATTCTTTTTTTGTTTTTACAGTTTCCTTTTGTTCATATATATATATATATATATATATATATATATATATATATATATATATATATAATCTTGAGAACTGAAATTTTTTTTAGTATAATATACTTAATAGTTAGTATATTTTAAGCTGATCGATAGTCAAAAGCTGTTCTAATTCATGTAATAAAATCGTTCAAAAACAAAATTTAAAAATCCAATATAAATATTAAGCTATTCGATCATCGTTTATTTAGTTTATTGCAAAATTATAATGACTAAATGATTAAATAGTTTTTTAACCAAATTTATAAAACATATATTGCGATTTTTTTTCACAAAAATGTGACTATGAACATTATATTCTTTATTTTATATTTCAAATGTACATTTTATAAAAAATATTTTTCCAGTATCAAACGAGTATAGATCGTTCATGTATTATTACTTACTACAACATGCGAGCAGCGCTCGGGTTAGTGCAATCAGGCAAGCGTGGCGCACACGAGCAACGCTCGTCTAAAAGCATTTTTAAGCGTTTCATTAAATTATAAGCTAATTCATAATATTACAAAACAATAGTTAATAAATATAAATTATAACCAATATTCTTTTATATTATAAATATATCGAAAAAGTTAATTTTTGCAATCGCAGTCTCATGATTTAAAAGCTTTTTATTGAACGCGGTCGTTTAACGGTTTAAATCGTCAAAAAAACACATCGAATTATGGTATATAATATATGAATATACAAACAACGAAAATTACAATCTATAATTTCAATATTAAAAAAATAACACACACACATATATATATAATATGCAAATATAAAAAAAAACATTAAATCCGTTTAAAAAGCAATAAAAAAAATAAACATGTCGATTACATCTTTATAATTCCCCTTTCAACGCGAGCTTAAACCGCGTTAACACGGATCAGCGCAATCGAGTTCAAAGCCCAACCGAGCGTTTGACGCGATTAAAATTAATAATATACATACACGAAATAATCACAAACGCGCGTTTATGTAATTATTTTATCTATATCCGATAATCGATCGGCGTGCGTCGATTTTTGGTGTATTTTCCGAATCGACTTCCGAGAAAAATATCACAGTTTCGAACATAGAGAGAGACGAATCGGCCGCATTCTTCGAGACGCAAGATCCATCATCATTGGAGACTTCTTGAACCACGATCCATCATTGTCCGACGTGTTGTCTTATCAATTCGTTCGGTTCATTGACATTGTTTTTTTCTATATGCATTAACACATTATTACCAATATTTTTATATGACTAACTCTACTAAAAAATATTTTATTAAATAACGTCGTTTTAAATATTAATAGTATATAACCAAAAGTTGACAATCTGCGGCTCTTTATTTCCATATTTTCTATTTGAATAACCATGCAAAGCCATCGCTCTTATTAAAATTGTTTCCTCGATTGTTTATTATTAAAGTACAAGTTAGTGTTGTATATAAATATTTAATTGTATTATTTTATTTACTTAAATAATAAGCGATTAACTAATGATACCATAAATATATATAGTAAAAACTCGATTCATATCGTTCCGTAACCACCGTATTCGCCCGATTTGGCTCCGTGCGAATTTTGACTATTCAGCAAACTCAAAAGACCAATGCGGTTTTGACACGATCGAACAGATAAAAACCGAATTGAAAAAGGTCTTGAAGGCTATAACGGAAAAAGAGTATTTCGACTGTTTCGAGGACTGGAAAAAGCGTTGTGGCAAAAGGGCGTTTTATCGAACAGGGATTACTTTTAAGGGGATGAAATTGATTTGGAAGAATACGTAATTTACATTTTATAAACAAATTTACTTTATCTTTGATCACAGTGTTATTTTATCTAATGTGTTGTAAAAAAACACTACTTATATATGAATAAATTGAATAGTTTTTTTAATCAAAAAGCTTCAATTATGCAAGCGCTATTTATTGTTGTCAAAAAAGTTTTTGTAAAATTTTGCAAATTGTAATTTTTGACTTTTCCGATTTAAAAGGTTACCGACACCTGGTGTATACGGCAAACACGTTTTGCTCGTTTATATTATAAGTTTTATATCAATTAAAAATATACATAAAGTGAAACATTTTTATTGCACTATTATATTTATCGATACAAACACATTAAAATTAATATGTCATATTTTATACGATATAATTTTTAAAATTGCATTTATATCCGTTATATATTAAGAGCTTTGCTTGTACATATTCTTTGTCTTCGATCACACACACACACACACACACACACACACACACACATATATATATATGTGTGTGTGTGTGTGTGTGTGTGTGTGTGTGTATGTATATATTATATAATATTTTTTATCGTTTTGCATTCCAAAGTCTTGCACGTTTAACACCCTGAACCCGTTAACAAATCGTTAAATAATAACCCAAGATATGAATTTAAATATTCGATATATGGCGGTGAAAAAGCAAAAAATAAATAAATAAATGAAAATGAAAAAAAAAATATATATATATATATAAAGCGAATTCCGCAGGTCGTTCACATCGGAATTTGAATTAAAAATAATTAAAGCCTCACTAAGCGAGATGAAAGTTTGCGATTCATTGAACGCACGATCTAATAATATGAATACGTATAGTTTGTACTAGTTTTTAAATAAAATCTATAAGAATATATAAAAATAAAGATTAGTATAATCATTATGTTTAACATGCATAGAGATTAATTATATATGTCAAGGAGGGTTAGAAAATAATGAATGATGATGGAAATAGTGAATGATAATTAAACACGTGCATTTTCTCAAGGGGTACATATTTATATTTATTTATTTTTATATACATATATAATTTTTGAAAACGATCTCATTTACATAATTAATATGCATTCGCGTTAAGCTTGATCCATAATTGACGAGCGCTATTTACATTGTTATTAAGGCGATCGATTATAATTCTATCTTTGTGTATTTATTTATTTTTATTTTTTCTCGGTACGATATTTTTAAAAAGCATTCGTAATAATCGAGGTGAACGTACGTTTAATGCAAATAACGATTTATATATTTGAAATTATAATGTGACGATTATCATTAACGAGCGATGCGTAAGTGTATTATATAATAATACTGTGATCAAAAAGTAAAGTGAAACTGTATTTTTTTTCCTAGGTTTTTAGAACTGTTTATAACATTTTCCAAACTTCTTTTTATCAAAAGGTTTAATTATATCTGAGTTACACGTGTTTTCGCAAACTCTTGATTCCGTCATCAAGATAATGCACCATGTTATATTGCATTGGTTCTACACGACTTTTTTGCCAAAAACTCGACTCATATCGTTACGCAACCAACGTATTCACCTGATTTGGCTCCGTGCGATTTTTGGCTATTCAACAAACTCAAAAGACATTTTGACACGATTAAGGAAATAAAAACCGAATAGAAGAAGGTCTTAAAGGCTATAACGGAAAAAGAGTATTTTGACTGTTTTGACGAAATTGATTTTTTAAGAATAAATAAAGAATTTACATTTTATAAACAAATTCACCATACTTTTCGATCACAGTGTTATATATGTATAAGGTTACACATTGAGGAGACAATCAGCTAAAAGGGTACAATAATGAAAAAAGTTTGAGAATCGCTGTTATAAAGTAATGATTATAATTTAATACATTTAATTGATAAAAATTTTAATATATATAATTGAAGATGAATTGCATTCATTTTTTTATAATTTTATACGTCGATATTGATGAAAAAATTAGGGAATTTTAAAATTTTAAAAATATATACATATATTTTTTTCTGTATATGTCGATCCTTAATTTAATACAATTCATAGTACACAACTTGATACATGGTTAAGTGAGTTTTTCTAGGACACCTGTATATTTCGATGATTTGAAATCACGATTCGGAATCGATGCGGCGCATTAGTGCCGTTAAGAACAAAGGGATCGATTTGCCTGAAGAAATTGCCGTGTCATTCCGAAAGCATGTCCATAATGACACTATCGAGCATCTTCATCAGCGTCGATCGACATATATAATACTCGTTCTTTTTATACGAAAACACTTCTGATGCCGTTCACGTTAAAAGTTCATCGTAAACTAGAAAAATAGAAATAGTAAACTTCACACACACACACACACACAAAACGTGTTTCACCTTTTTAATATTTGTCGTACTTCAATATTATAATTTTATCGTTACCGTTTTTACGGTGTTTTAAAATTGATTTCATGTTTTATAAATGGATTTTTAATTATATATATATATATATATATTTAATTCGCTGCCATTTTTGAATGCTAAGTGATAATTGATTTTCATTTAAAACGCACTGTTATGTAATTTGCACCATTCTTTTTATATTAAAAATAACAGAATAAAGAATATGTATTAAAAAATTAAGCGTTCCATGTTTGTTTATTTATTTAACAACAATAAAAAAAAAAGTGTAATCGATCGCATTATTGGCATAAAATATGTAATATATAGATATTAGAGCGTATCTATAATACAATTTGTTTACAATGTATTTTTAATGATTTTTTTAATAAATTTATTTAATTAAAAAAAAAATATTACAATTACAATTTTAATTAATATTTTTATATACTTATATATAAGCGTTTACACGAATTAATTATAAAGCTATTCGTAATATTATTTAATTATTTTTTTTCTTAATTCGATGACTGCGTAAAAATCATAAATGAATAGTTGTCATATCGAAAATATTTTTTGCTGTTAATATTTGACGGTTAATTTTTAAATTTGTACACATATCGCTTTTCATTTTAAGCCCTTTGACAATAAAATTATTTAATTATATATATATATATATATATATATATATATATATATATATATATATATATATATATATATATATATATATATTACAATATTTTTAATATTGTTTTATTTATAATACATTATATATTGGTCGCTTTGACGAAAGTCATGTTTGCATTTTGTTCGATCATCGATTAAAAACACAGATATTATCACTTAATGCCGCATCATCTTCGGCATACGTTTGCATAAATTATATATGGCAGGAAAAAAGATTAATGAGCAAACATGTACCGATAGTTAAGTCCACGACCGACCAAGTATATGATAATAATATATATATATATATATATATATATATATATATATATATATATATATATATATATATATATATATATATATATATATAACCAAAAGAAGTGGAACAAAAAATAAAAACCGCACACACGGTCTAAGAGAACTAGACAAATAAATGAGAGGGGTCACTATTGTTCGACGACCCTATATATCAAACGTACGATTTTTCGTGGTCAGGTGCAATTAACAAATGGTAGCTCTCACGCGCCGCTTTTACGCGATGCACTGCGTTGGTTTTTTTTTATTTATTTACTTTTTTTTACGTTCCATTGATGTAATCATGTTAGATAAAATGATATTGTCAAATTAATAATTAATCGTTGATGTTATATATATATATATATATATATATATATATATATATATATATATATATATATATATAATATGTGCGTTCGTATAGAGCGAAATCGGAATCGTATTGCGCGGTCGAGAGCGTTAAAAGGAGCGTCGCTCCGACGCGCCGAACCGGAAAAATTTTCAAAAGGGCATACTCGTATAGCTTTGGTAAAATGGCGTGTCGCGTTCGCTTCTTTAAATGCGAAACAAACACGAAACCCTGGTAAAATATGGGTAGTCGTCACACATATTGAAGCGGTTCATGTACACGGATAGTCTAGTTTTATGGCAAAATCGTGATGATGGAGCTCGTGAAGCAGAGGAGGGGCTCGTCGGGGCGGAGTTCCCACTGATTGGACACGTGGACTATGCAATTGTTCTATGGGCGTTCTGCTTCACTTACCGTTCTACAATATTCTCATATTATTTACTTATACACTATCCATATATATTATTTTCACGATTATTAATAAATTTATTATATAAAAAAATTATAATTTCACGAATGTATAAATTATATTGTATATGCATTTTAGTGATTTAGTTTTTTTTTTGTTTTTGAATTGTGACGTTATTCGTATCGAAGTGCGACACGTTTCACACCGGTTTCACGTCGACTTTATAATATCGATATTCTATTTATGGGAAAAACTCATTGCGAACATTTATCCAATTGTGCAATTCGATTTGCACAAATCATAAAATACCGTTCTATGAATATATATATATATATATATATATATATATATATATATATAGATTGGTAAAAGGTGAATAGTTGTAAATTGATTCTGGCTTTTAATGAAACGGTTTTATAAAGCGTGAGAAACCGTGTGTATGTACGTTTTAGGATAATTGCACGAATCGATAATGTACACAATGACTATGGAAGACGCTAATGAAAACAATACATTTGAAATTTTCAACTTTGAGTCGTGTGTGCGTGTGTGTGTGTGCGCGCGCGAGTACTTGTGAATATATCGCATATTTGAAAAGTTCGTATTATCTAAATATATTACCGTTTATTTAAATAACGATCATTAATTATCATGCAAAATATATATATTGAATTAAATATATCGTTTTTATTAAATATGTGAACTTTCGTATGTTACACTTGCAAATTGTAACTATATCGGGATCAAAAAATACATATTTTTATTTTTACAATATTTATAGATAAAATCATATTTTTGTATATAAATTTTAAATATATAGAAACGCGAATGAATAATATTAACAAATTATTTTTTGTATAATCGTAAAATTTCACATGCAAACGCTGTAAGTTAATTCGTGTTTGTACAGAATATTTGCGACTAAATCAAATAATAATGGTAGACGCAGACTTAACGCAAACGGAACGAAACTATAATATTATTAATGTGCACATGAATATTGATTTTAAATGCACAATATAAATATTTAGACCAAATTGAGTAAATATGAGACACTATATAACACTGTGATCAAAAAGTAAGGTGAATTTGTTTATAAAATGTAAATTCTTTATTTACTATTACAAATCAATTTCGTCCCCTTTAAAGTAATTCTAATCCGATAAAACACACTTTTGCCACAACCCTTTTTCCAGTCTTCAGTCAAGACGGAATGGTCTTTTTCCGGTATAGCCTTCAAGACCATATCAATTTGAATTTTATCTCCACAATCGTGTCAAAACAACATTGGTCTTTGAGTTTACTGACTAGCCAAAAGTCGCACGGAGTTAAATCGGATAAATACGGTGATTGCGAAACGATATGAGTGGAGTTTTTGGAAAAAAATTGCGAAGAATCAATGCAGTATGATATTGTGCATTATCGTGATAAAAAATCTGAGAGTTGTAAAAACACGTGTAACTCCCTAATGCTCGGGAGTTTTAAATTACAATTTCACCTTTCTTTTTGATCAAAGTAGTATGTGAAGACGTACGATAATTATATATTTTATAAATGTAAATCGCGTACACCCTTTATCGTTTATCTACCCCATATGTGATAATAATTTAGAATATAATTCAAAAGAGTTTTAAACAAACTATACAATAAGGGTTTTTGCAAATTTTAACGCAAACAATGAAATAGATTCGAGGGTCTAATAGAATTGTCCCCCGTTTTATTTAAACAATGAATCGTTTCGAGGGTTTTCCGTGTTGAAATTAACACACAGTGGAACCGCAGGCAATCCCTAGGGGTCATTCGAAATCCCACACCACCCCCTCAAAAAAAGGGCACATGTGTTAAATTGTGAACGTATATTTTATGTATAAGAGTAAAAACGAGAACAAGTGAATTGATTAATATGTATGACCTAATTTCATCTACAAAATAATAATAATAATTAGATAATTTTTAATAATAATTTAATGTGAAATATAATTAATAAAAAAAGTATGTCATAAAAATAAAACTGACTAAATAAAAACGATCGCGAAGAAGGCATTTTAAATATTGAAATTTCTGGCAATGTAAACGTTGTATTCTCGACGTTTACACATTACGGCTTTTTTCCGTAGAAAAAATAAATAAAAACGATACGGAAAAATGTTTTACTTCTCTCTCATCATTTTTACACATAAATAAGAAAATATTATAAAAAAAATATCGACATACGACGCGTTGTACGAACAAATATTAACCGAAAAGAGCGAGAAAAACCGAACGCGATATTTGTTTATATACAGCGTTTGGAAAAAAAAAAAATATATATATATATATATATATATATAATGATACGCGCACAATAATTACGATAATTTATTTTTAATGAAATATAAATTTTGGGTCACGTTGAAAAAAATCAATATTTGTCCGGATCGATGGGGGGGCTCAAATGGGGGGGAGCCGTTTTTTCCGATTGTTTTGCGAAGAGATCGATCGCGTGGGAAACATTTTCGAATAAATATATACGCGCGATATAAGTGCACGTCAAAACGACGCTTTTCAAACTATATATTATTCATATAATAATAAATAATTGCACTATATATATATATATATATATATATATATATATATATATATATATATATATATATATATATATATACTGTGATCAAAAAGTAAAGTGAAATTGTTATTTAAAACTCAAGGCAGGTAAATTGTATTTTATTCTAGGTTGTTAGGACTGTCTATAACATTTACCAAGCGTCTGTTTGTCAAAAGGTTTAATTATCTCTGAATTACACGTGTATATACAAAAATATATTGAGAATCTGTGAGTTATGCAATAATTGCTGAACAAATAAATCGATTGAAAAAATATTGTAAATGTCGATTATGTAAAACAATTACATGTTGTTTTATTATTATTATTATTATTTTGTATTAATAACATCGTGTAAGACATTTTAACTTTATAATAATATTTATGTTGAACAAATTATTATCATAATATATATACGTATAAAAATTGAATGAAAAATATTTTTCCCATAAGAATGACGAATCATTAGAAAAATTGGTGTCTTATATTATTATATTATTTATTATTAATAAATGTGTTTTTTTTAATATAAGAAATGGTATTAAATATTGTAAATATTGATTTGTATATATTTTCTTTAAATACATAATTAATTATTAAAAATTTTCATGATGATACGGTGTGAATGCGGCTTTATAATAATTCTCGAATTGAATTAATCTCGATTCACGTTTTATCGGCGGAATGTAAAAACGAGATTAATTTTTTTTTAAGAAATTAACGAAACGCATTAGCGAATCCCGAAAAAAATTCCGGAACGATATCTGCTTTATTTATTTCGAATATTTAATTTTATTTCGCTTTTATAAAACGTGCGCCATTTTTATTTGTATTAATTAAAATTTTTACGAGTGTCGCAAAAAGCGATACTATCTTTATTCGTCACTCTTTTTTTCTCTTTTTTGTTCGATTTTCAGCACTGAAATATATATTTTTATAATTTAATAAACATGTTTTTTTATTTATATATCAGTCGAGATAATGATAAGTGCCAATATTAATTATTTGTTTTCATTTCGTTTATTTTTAATCGAACGTTTCATATTAAAAATAATTAATACAATCTGTTAAGAAAGAACAGATTTTTCAAGATTTTATAATTTTATATATTATTCAAATATCTGAGAGAAAATATATTCTTTTTTGAAGCGTCACTAAAAATTTTATAATAAAATGAAAGATCTAGAACAGCGTTTCTTGATCTTTTTGATGAGGAGTACCCTTTTTAGTAGTCACTTTTATTGTGGAACCCTCGTAGAGTACATTGTCTTCATTCATTTTTAAAGTATAAAATATATAATTAAAGTGCCCCCCTCTTTGAGGAACCCCTAGAATAAAAATGTTACATCCTTAGTTTTTTAGAATATAAATGAATAAAAATATTAAAATATAAATTCACACACACTGTATATATATATATATATATATATATATATATATATATATATATATATTAATGTAGGTCTCACACGAGAAGAGAAGAAGAGTCTTAATCTCGGCTGGAGATAAACGTAACGAAGCGGTTTTAATTAGCGGGGCCCCGAGCACAGTCCGAGGCCAATAAATGTCCGGATGATTAAGATATTGGTAACCAGTTTTTATTTTTTGGAAAGGGTTGCCTTTTATATTCGCCTTTTGCCAAGACAATCACGCAAACCATCAAAGGGCCAACCGAAAGTATTTAACTCGAATTTCGACCTCGCCAACAATGTATATATATATATATATATATATATATATATATATATATATATATATATATATATATATAACTGAAAATTATTATTACTAATAAAAATTGATTATGTATGTAATATATAGTAAAATAAATAATTTAATGTATAAATTCTAAATAATAATTTAAATCAATATAAAAGATAACGTTCGTTTTGTTGCACGAAGAGAAAAAAATCTCAATCTTAATTATATATTTTCATATTTAAAATATTTTTCAGATGGGTCGACGTTGATTATTGAAGGTTTATTATTTCGACATTTAATTAGATCTTGAGGTACGCTTCAAGACATTAACGTTCAAATTGCTCGTGCAAAAAAGTTATTTTTTATATTGACGATTGGTTAAAATACTTTACTGAAATCAAATACAAAATATCTTCTTTGGATAATAAAAAAAATGTTAACATGTAAATCATATTTTAAACTGTGGATTTATAATATATATAAGTAATGAGTTATAAATGTAAATTAATATCGTGCACGAGAATTGGCAATGTATGGCGTTGCGCCACGTCATGCGCGGCCAACGTGTAAATAATATTTCATTTATTATCCGAGTGTAAATATTTTCCACGAGCACCGAGGTACATATTTATTTATTCGTACGAGACTTTTTTACGTGTCGGAAATAATATTGAATAATATATTAATAATAATACCGAATAACGACGCGGCGGTGTCGTTATTGATGGTCATTCGTTCGCCGAATCGACTCGGTGAAATTTTTCTTTTTTTTTTTATCGTCGTTTCGACTTGCGACACAAACGTTATATGCGACGTCGAACAGGGAAAAATATTTTGAAAAAAAAATCACGTTTATGTAGCGAAATTTTCGCCAAGTGAAATAGTGTTGGAAATTGAACGCACTTGTTCCGACTGAACACAGTTCATTGTTAAATAAACATTTACACTTGAATTAGTTAGTGAAATCCGTAAAAATTATGTTCACATTCCAATGTCTCTGTTTGTTTCTATTAATGATAATATTGACTGTGATAATATATATATATATATATATATATATATATATATATATATATATATTTACTTAAGAAGGTGAAATAATCGTATAGTCAAATTCATATTTTCTAGATATTTTCATATTTAAAAAAATACGATAAAATTGATTTAATAGCGAAATTTTGTGATTTACTATAACCTGCAAGTAGGGCTCGGGTTAGTGGAATCGGGCACGCGTGGCGCGCGCGAGCAACGCTCGTCTAAAAATGTGACTATGAATATAATATTCTTTATTTTATATTTTAAGTGTACATTGTATAAAAATTGATTTTTAGCGTTCAACGAGTATAGATCGTTCATGTATTACCAACTACAAACAAGTTGAAACCTACGAGCAGGGCTCGGGTTAGTGCAATCGAGCGCGCGCGAGCAACGCTCTATATTATTTTATTTAAATTTGTTTAACAAATCAATTAATTCGGCCGACTTAATTATTTATCGTCGGTAAAAATTTTCAAAAAATCGCAAAGTAATGATAGATCTAAGCGTAGACTGCCGAAAAGTAAAAGCGAATGCGCGTTTAAAGAATATTTATTTGTCGATGGTAATAATATTGATGGCTTTCGACGAAAAATAATACATGTTATTTAGCGGTAATTGAACGCTTGCAGGTATCAATAAAAGTCGTATCGTCACAATCATCGCGAACGCCTCGTTCGAAGAAATATCCCCGAGGACATTCGCAACCGAAGAGCTGCCGCTCGATGCTTTTACTGTTGTTATTATTGCCTTTAGTGCTCATGTCGACGTATATCTTCTTCATTGAAGCATCGTCGACCAGGTGGTTTTCAGGTCCTGAGGCCATCACGACCACACCCTCGTTTGGTTAACTAAGTGAAGGCTTTGTGTCGGTGGTTTGTATGGCGCGAGCGGATCCATTTCTTGTAATACGGTAGTCTCGATTATCATAATACGACACTTATATTGCTATGTTTATGTGCTTTTATGCGGCGCTAAAGAAGTGAACATGTACACATCGACCCTAAGGCGATCGTGTTATTAAAATGTTAATAAAATTGCCTGACATATATATATATATATATATATATATATATATATATATATATATATATATATATATATATATATATATATATATATATATTTATAGGTAAACTGTTATATATAAGCATGTTGACGTGCATTTTCACGCTTCTCATATTTCCACCAAAACGATTTTAAAGAAAATATTCAGAATTCTAAATATAAGTTGTTTGAAATTATAACATTCATAATTGCTCCCGATATATTATATTTTTCATATTTCTAATATCAATAGTGTAAAATGTGACTATGAACATTTCATTCTTTATTTTATATTTCAAATGTACATTTTATATAAAAATAAAATATGATCAACCAGCGTCCAACGAGTTTAAATCGTTCATGTATCATTACCAACTATAAACAAGTTGAAACCTGCGAGCAAGACTCGGGTTAGTGTAATCGGGAGCGCACGAGCAACGCTCGTTTAAAAGCATTAAGTATTTAAATACTCCAATTTCGAGTATAATTTTATTCTTAATATCGAAAAATTTAATATCACATATAAAGGAAATTTTATATATTGATTAGAGTTCAATTTCTTAATGCTACTAAAAAATGATTTTGCACAAATATTGAAAAAAATATGAACAATTTTAACGAAATATCTATTATAATTATAACCGTGAGAATAATAGTATCTATATATAGTGTATGAATTATTAAAATACGATCGTGAACTTTATCATAAATTTAAAAGAGCATTATTGAGGTTTAAAATTTATATCCAGCTCATGGTTATGCTCAATATAAACTATGACGATGCTCAGATATTTATTGTGGTGGTTGTTGTCGCCGTTGACCACGATAATTTTGCATTTTAATTATAGTAATAATAACAGCCACGATGATAATATTGATGGCAAGAAATTGTGCAATAAATTTTCTCCCCACTGTATTCATATAGCTAGATTTATAACGGTTTATCGTTTTAGTTCGACGTACTGTTTAATGATGATCCATTAAATTGCTCTCGGAATGATTTTGCTGGTTGTTGTTGTTGTTGCTGTTGTTGTAACATATAATATAATGTTAGGATGTAGCGTTTTTGCTATTTAGAATTAAAATTAAATGTGACTAGGCTCGTTCGATATTAGACACTTTGTTTCTAGTTAGAAAAATATTAATAAAATATTCCTTCGAACACGAATATATTTATATACATTAATTATATTAGATAGATTAATTTAATTATATATTTTTTTTTAATAACAGCAAAAACATTATTCTATATAGATAGATATACGTCGTTTTACACGTACATATATTGCATACATTTAACCATCGTCGTTACAGTTAAACTCTAATTATTTTCGATCACGATTCGTCTTACGAATTTACCGTTATCCTAAGACCAGGATGATCCGTTCGACTTCGTGAATTAACCAATAATTTTGCAAAAGGAGAAAGTTTTTTTTTTCTTCTTCTCTTTCTTCGTCTATAGAAAAATACATTTTTGCACGCTTAAATAAAACATATCGTCCACTGCTCTCGTATTTCTTGATCAACTGGTTTACTATTTTTACTATTATAAAATTGACCGACAGATAACAACATCAATGATATTTAATTGGTACGACAAATTGGAAACTATGAATAGATATAGTCGCCGTGTAAAAAAAATAATATACTACTTTAATCAAAAAGTAAAGTGAAATTGATATTTAAAACTCGCGGACATTAGGAAGGAAGATAAATTGTATTTTTATTTTTCTAGGTTGGTAGGACTGTCTATAACATTTGCAAAGCGTCTATTTCAACCATGTCACACTGCATTGGTTCTTCGCGACTTTTTTGCCAAAAACTCGACTCATATCGTTCCGCAACTACCGTATTTACCTGAGTTGGCTCCGTGCGATTACTGGTTATTGAGTAAATTAAAAAAGGCAATGCGGGAACGTCGTTTTGACACGATTGAGGAGATAAAAACCAAATCAAAAATGATCTCGAAGACTATGCCGGAAAAAGACTATTCCGACTGTTTCAAGGACTGGAAAAAGCGTTGGGATTATTTTAAGGGTATGAAATTGATTTGAAAGAATAAATGAAGAATTTACATTTTATAAACAAATTTACCTTACTTTTTGATCACAGTGTTACAATACGAGAAAAATATTCTTTCTTAAAATCAATATATTTTTTTTCTATATGCATAGGTACTATTTTAAAAATGAATTTCCTTTGATCTTTATCATTTTCTAAACACGTGAATAAAATAGTGCATTGGTTGAATAATGAGACTAATCGATAGTCGTAGAACGAAATCGACTAATTTTAAAAATGACATCTATTAATAGACGATTAGTAATCATTAAAAAAAAATATAATATAAAAAATAAAATACAAATCTTATTATGGACGACAAAAATAAATTCACATTTATTTACATACTCGTAATGTAAAGTATTAAAAAAACGTTTGAAAAATGTATTTTGTTTTAAAGTATATAAAATTATAAATTTTTAATATAAAAATTAAATATTTTATCTATTTATTATAGAGAATATTTTTTTATTTTATTGTATTTAAATATGTTAAAAAAAAATGTAAAAGTGATGCGAGTGAAACGGCGCGGTGGGTTTCTCGCCGATCTGATGGATGTCGAAGCCAGATAACGTGATTAATGAACGTTCATTAGCCGGTCGACGATGAAGAAAATGGAGAAAGATCCGTCCAACCTTTCTGAAGTATATACTCGATTTCGAATTGAGCATGCACTCGCTTTGCAAAGGCAATAATAATAAGAGAACGGTCCACTTAATCTGAGATCTCCCCTGGGAGACCGCACATACAATGGAGAGAGGACCAATTTTGCGGTGACCGATAACGTTATATATATATATATATATATATATATATAATGCACCATGTTACACTGCATTGTTTCTTCGCGACTTTATTGCAAAAAACTAGACTCATATCGTTCCGCGACCACCGTATTTGACTGATTTGGCTCCATGCGACTTATGGCTATTCGATAAACTCAAAACGTCAATGCGGGGACGCCATTTTATCACGAAAAAAGACTATTCCAACTGTTTCGAATGACTGGAAAAAGCGTTGGCAAAAGTGCGTTTTTATCGGACGAGGATTACTTTGAAGGTGATGAAAATGATTTGAAAGAATAAATAAATAATTTACATTTTATAAACAAATTCACCTTACTTTTTGATCACAGTGTTATTAAATATTTTTAAAGATTGAAAATGTATGATTTGCTTCTCAAACATTTAAAAATTTTAACAATATTAATCATTTTTATTGCGCACACTCTTTTATAGTGAAATATCATAGCATAGACTAAAATTGTTCTACAAATCATTAAAAAAAATCATTGATTCCAAAATTAAAAAAATGATTTTATTTATTATTACATTAATTTATATTAATATAAAAAAAACATATTTTTTGTGCATATGCACATTTGTTATTCTTTAAAGAACGTTCATCTAACATGATCAGAACGTTCATCTAACGTCGTATTTCATCGAACACACACACACACATATATATATATATATATATATATATATATATATATATATATATATATTTATATATATTTATATATATATATATATATATATATATTTATATATATATATATATATATATATATTTATATATATATATATATATATATATATATATATATATATATATATATTAAAAAAAACCACTGTTGTGTAACACTTTTTGTAAAACTTCGTGAGAATATTATGAACGATTTATGGTAGTCATTCGTCGTGTTTGCGATAAAAACGTCAATCATGTAATATGCGCCAAAAAAATTTTTTTTTGCTATGAGAAAAATATGAAATTATTTTCGTTGTGCTTATCCTAAATCTCCATTTAATAAAAAAAAGAGTTAACTTTGCATTTTTTATACCTGAATATCTCATGTTTTTTTTAAGTGTGAAATTTTTCTGGATTTTTATTAAAATAATATGAATGAATGTGTCAAAAAATTGTAATATTTTATAGACCACTTAATGTTCGAATTTTTTACACAAAAATGTGACTATGAACATTAGATTCTTTATTTTACATTTCAAATGTACATTAAAAAAAATACGTTTTCCATCGTCCAACGAGTATAGATCGTTCATGTAACATTACCGACTACAAACAAGTTGAAACCTACGAGCAGGGCTCGGGTTAGTGTAATCAGGCGCGTGCGAGCATCGCTCGTCTAAAAGCATTAATTGGTTATGAATCGTTAAAAAAAATAAAAATATTCAGATATTAATATAATGCTTATTTATTTGTAAATAATGAAAAAGAGCCTTTTTTCTTTTAAATGTATTTGTAATAAAATATATAATTATATATTTTACTATGAAATAAAAAATATCTAAAAATACAACATGATTAATTCAACCTTCGCTCGCATTTTCGATTCGATCGAAATATAGCTAATTTAACATTTTAGTTTTGCAATCGGTTAACATTAATCGCAATTGTTTTGTATATAGCATACGATTGCTCAATTCAACCTTACAATTTATAAAATTATATAAATGTATTTAAATATATTTCCAATAATAATAATAATATTGTAAATTGTCCGAATAAAACTTTAGATTACATTATGTATATAATGAAGTAATGAATGAATGAAAAAAAAACGTAATGCTTCATTAACCGTGTCTTTTTATTAGATTTAGTAGTAGATTTCATTTTATTTACGTAGAATCGATTCTAATAAGCTCGAAGACGAACCTTTAACGAATCAAATGAACCGTGAAACCTTCGCATCGTGATTCAATTTTTTAAAAAGAATGAAAAAAAATAAAGAGTTTTAACACAATTTTGATTTTATTTTCTCGATTATTCGTATGCGGTAAGATTTCGGATTCTACGAATGATACGGTTATTTTTTTTTTATAGTACTTCTCGATCACGAATGCCTCTTCTTTTCATCTATAAAAATGTAGAACAAGGCGTGATGATCTCGATTTCGTCACACACACACACACACACATACACACAATTTTCTTTTTCGTATTGTTTTCGTCGTGCAAATGAGACGTGAAAAACCGCTTCGCAGTGTTCTGTTGGAGGCCAAAAAAAATATCTGAAAATACGTCTGAAAGCGTAAAAATTAATAATTTCCTTTCAAGCACGAGCGATCGGAAAATATTGAGCGGCGTTAATTCGTTCAAGTTGACAAAAGGTTGTAATTTAGTCGGAAAAACGCCACGAATTGATTCGACGCAGTTTTTGGTATATTTTCGGTCGGTTTCGAACCGGCAAAATTATTCCGAAAAGTCGATGTCTAAATTTTTAATCAAGTACAATTGTCGGGATATGATAAAATCCAGATAAAATTTAATCTACTAATTTTTTCTAACCAAAAATATTTAAACCATTTCATTACGTATGTCTCAAAAAAGCAATTAATAAAAAAAAAATTTTCGGGTAATTAAATTATACAGATACTCCTATAATGAAAACGTAAGGTAAAATTGTCATTTGAAACCACCGGGCAAGAAGGCAGGTAAATTTTAATCTTTTTTCCTATGTCGATAGGATTGTCTATAATAAAAAGGTTTAATTATCTCCGAGTTACACGTGTTTTTGCAACTCTCGGTTTTTTCATCACGATAATGCACCATTTCATACTACATTGGTTCTTTTGCCAAAAATTCGACTCATCGTTCAGCAACCACCGTATTCACCCGATTTGGCTCCGTGCGACATTTGGCTATTCAGTAAACTCAAAAGACCAATGCTGTTTTGACACTATTGTGGAGATAAAAACCGAATCGAAGAAGGTCTCGAAAGCTATAAAAACCATTCTTGAAAGGAAGAAGGTCTTGAAAGCTATAAAAAGACCATTCTGTCTCTTTCGAGGACTGGAAAAAGGGTTGTGGCAAAAGTGCGTTTTATCGGACGGTAATTACTTTGAAGGGGATGAAATTGATCACAGGTTATATAAAATTTTAAAATATAAATATTTTTGAAGATTCAGATTTAATAAAAAATTCATTATTAATATTAATATAAAATAATTAATATTATAATAGACAAAATATCCTTGAAATTTTAGGACGGGTAACTTTCTTATTATTATTTTGTATTCTTGCATCGGTGATTTATTTTTTCGTGTCATTTCTACGCTCAATATATAAAATTATAATACGATAATAAAATTTATTAATAACATTCGTGACACATCGAAGTTTTGCGTATTGAATTACAAACGACCACCTTATAAATTGTCACACGTAAAACGGATCAAGACAAATCGTCGTTTAAAATCGAACAGGTTTAATATACGAGGCAAGTGAAAAAAAAATCGCTCCCCACACACACACACGTACAATGTTTATAAAATGATAAAAATGAAGTTCCGATGATGAAGAATGATTTAGGAAAAAAAATATAATATATAAGTAAGATGACGAAGAATCTGTTGTGTCAGCATCGCCAATAAAGAACGATGAAAACATAAAGGGAATCGTAATAAAATTTATTTTCTTGACATCCGAATGCTGTTTGGATCGATTTCACGGTTTATATATATAATAATGATGGGTATTTTGAAATTTTTATATCGTAATAAAATACCGGTAATCGAATCTACGAATGTCGATAATAATCGTCTATAGAAAATATGAACTCAATTACGATTAAATTATCCAAAGAATATATATATATATATATATATATATATATATATATATATATATATATATATATATATATATATATATATATATATATATTGTATATTCCTAGAAATTTTAAAATATTTTAATACATATAATTCTCGTTATGTATTTCAGAATCATGACAAAAATTCGATACAGATAAGATAAAATATGTCAGTCTTACTGTGGGAAACAATTGCACTTTTATAATAAATATATATTTAGAGCGAAAAAAATAGATTGTATTATAAATATTTCACGTGTTCTAAATATTGATTTCGCTCAGAGAATGTGAAATATTCTTGTATTGTATTCTTATAATATATATACATAAAAAAATGAAGGTAAAATTCAAGAAATTCGAAAGTACGTGACTTTCGTGGGAGGTATTAGTTCTGTGAAGAGCACGAAATGAAGAACGTTAACGCTTATTTTTCCTTCAAAAGAAATGAAATATAAAAAAAAATAAAATCAAAATTGATCGGAGACACGAGCTTTTTGACCGCACCGCCTCGTGGCGCACAACAATGAAAAGTCAAAATGTTGTCATCTCATTTTTTTTTTCATTGTTAAAATTCGTTTTACCGTTCAATTTTTCCTTTATTTTTATTCTGTCGTAGAACCGTGAAAAATTTGCACGGAAAACTCTGAGGATTTTTCCGTGAGAAAGAATCAAAAGAATAAATTAAAAAATAATTGCTAATTTAGTGAAGAATAAGTAATGGAAATAATAATGAAAAGTCAGCCGCGAAAAATACAATTAAACGTTCGACATTTCGGAAAGATTTGAAAAATTCGAAAAAATCCAGGTTTCTCAATCGACACAATTAAATTGAAGGACACAAAATAAAAAAAAATGTTATAAATAAGGTTTAAAATAATATTTAAATTAATTTTAAAAAAATATAAATTTTGAAAACCTTCTAAAATCAATTATAAAACAATTGTTATATATTTTAACTTATATAGAATGACCCACAATACACAATAATATTTTGGAGTTGAAATTTTAATTTCATATGAGCATTGTCGATTGGATGCGGTTCGTTTCGATATTGAAAAGATCGACTGATAAATACAATATACATATACATATACCATATATAAGTAACATATTAATTTGAAAAAGAGCGGGAGAAAAAAAATGTAGTTTTCAAAGAATGTTCGCATAATGGGATCCGTATAATATAATAATAATATACAACGTCAAAGCACAGAAGCATTTTAATGAAAATGATGCGATACGATTTATTGAAATTAATTTCGATTGTGATATTTAATTAACGATGAAAAAACATGCGTATAATCCAATCAACCGACTCCTTTATCCGATCTAATAAAACTATTTATATTATCTCTTTTTTATTACTCAATAGATATTAGAGTATAACACTGTGATCAAAAAGTAAGGTGAATTTGTTTATAAAATCTAAATTCTTTATTTATCAATTTCATCCCCTTTAAAGTAATCCCTGTCCGATAAAACGCACTTTTTCCACAACGCTTTATCCAGTCCTCGAAACAGTCGGAATGGTCTTTTTTCCGATATAGCTTTCAAGACCTTCTTCGATTCGGTTTTTTATCTCCACAATCGTGTCAAAACAGCATTGGTCTTTTGAGTTTACTGAATAGTCAAAAGTCGCACGGAGCCAAATTGGGCGAATACGGTGGTTGCGGAACGATATGAGTTGAGTTTTTGGCAAAAAAGTCGCGAAAAACCAATGCAGTATGAAATAGTGCATTATCGTGATGAAGAAACCGAGAGTTGTAAAAACATGTGTAACTTGGAGATAATTAAACCTTTTTACAAACAGACGCTTGGTAAGTACTATAGATAGTCTTACCAACATAGGAAAAAAATACAATTTACCTGCTTTCCTATGCTCGGGAGTTTTAAATGATAATTTCATCATACTTTTTGAGCACAGTAGTATAATATATATATATATATATATATATATATATATATATATATATATATATATATATATATATATATATATATATATATATATATATATATGCGTGTATAAAATGAAGAAATAATTCATTACATTGTCTATATAAAATTGATATTTTAAAAGTATGTCAAAAATCAATATTATTTTCGATAAAAATAAAATTGCCTATAACACATATAGCCGTTCGTAAAACGTCGAGATTGTAGTCAGGATATGATTTTTTTAGAATTAAACGTGGGTTCGAAAAGTTAAAGCTGGGTCGAGCGCCGTTTTAAACCGATCTATCAATTATCTGAAAGAACCCAAAATGAAATAAAAAAAAATGTTATACATAAAACAGTGGCGTACAAAGCGATTATATATATATACATATATATATAACATCATAAATTCAAAAATATATTTATAATGAATTTATTATGCTGTAATCGTATTATATATAAATAAATTTATAATATAATATGAAATAAAATTATAAGATTTATCGTTTATGAAATAAATTGCAAAAGCCGCGAAATTTTCGTACGTTAAATGCGTGACTAATTCAATAAAATGACAGTAGGCGAGATTCGAAATTCGCATTACGGATTAAGTCTGATATTATAATAGCAACGATCGCATAATTCTTTTTAATCGACCTCACGTGAAAGCGATTAAATATTGAGCTCAATAAAAAAATAAATAAAATAAATCGAACAGCGATTTTTCGAATCGCACAAATTGGAAACAGCCCGAGTCGTGTACGAACCGATTAATATAATATTGATTGATTTCGACGTGTACAACTATTTGATATTTGTAATTAATTATACTAATTTTTATGAAATGATTGCTGTAATATAAAAAAAAATATTAAATCATTTATTATATATATTTTTTTTATTGATATGACAAAAAATGTCCAGACAGAAACAGAGTCGGATTGAATAAAATAAAATTAACATATATGCAAGTATTTAATAATTTAATAATTTAATATTTAGAATTTGTCAATGTGTAAATTGGATGGTTAATTTTTGCATGAAAATTAAATTATATAAAACCGACGTGACGATCATGGACCGCCACTGTGAAAAAAAATGGATGCGGGCGTGTTTTTCTTATTACTCTAATAGAAAGGTTTTTAACCAGTCAGTCAGTCCGGTTAAAAAATAACATGCAATTTGAACGGACCGTGATCGCTACTACAAAAACACGCACACACACACACGTGTTGTGTATTATATTATATTTTTAAATCTAGTACAATCTATAAAAAATGTAGAAAAATCTAATAGAATCTAGAGAAATCTAGTAAAATCTAGAATTAAACAACAGTATTTTTGAGAATTTTTTTTGTGTATAATTTATAAAATATATTGTCAAAGATTATTTGCTAAATAATTATTGCATTCTTTAAAATGATTAATAGTCAATATTTTAAAATAAAAACTAATTGATTTAAATTTAGAGGCAACAAACTTTTCGAAAGTTTTTTCAATTAAAAAAATATATATATATAAAATATATATATAATTAAAATAAAATAAAAACGAAACGCAATCGATAAGATAAATAAATACAGAAGTGGCCAACCGTTTTCAGTATGTATTTTCTCGCACTTTATTAATAATAGTAGCGAATCGGTGAACGAACCTTATATATTAAAAGTCGTCAAAAGGATGCATTTTACGTTTTCGACTTCGTAATCGAGAGCCGAGAAGCCTTCGAGGATTCTCAGAAGCAAGGTTGTCGACCTTCGACTCCTTGAATTAATATATATATATATATATATATATATATATATATATATATATATATATATATATATATATATATCAAGGAACCATCGCCTCAGGTAAAGTGGTAAATTAATCTTTTTTTAAAAAAAGAAACCCACCCTAAAGCGTTTTTCATTCGAAAAAATGACCTAAATGCATAATTGCACATATTATAATATTAATATAATAATATGCAATAATAGCAGAATGAATAGAATTACGATTATATATATATATATAACAAAAAATATATATAAACGATCTATTTTAATAACAATAATAATGTTAAATATTGAAATATAGTGAGAATATTTAATATTTCTTTCACTAATATAATATTAATCAAATCTGCATTTATGAAGTACAAATTCATATTTTAAGTTCAAAATTATATAGATTATTAAAAGATAAATGTTCAATATTTTTTATATGGAATATGCGTTCATATTTTTAATTCTAATCTATGAAAAATATTTTTATCTTAACACTTTACCATGAAGTTCTATTTGTCGCTGTCTATCACGTAAAAGGGGGTTATTTTTCAAGCATTTCGCAAATAATTGTATTAATATTAAAAATCGAATAAATCAGGAAGGAAAAATAAAATATAATATTTTTTTTCATATAGATCAAATATTTATTCAACAGATTACATCATAATTCTATGTAAAATTTAATCATGTTACTATTTTACTATCGTTTACTATTAAACAACGTAAAGCGTATTACTACGCTTCCCCCTTTAATTGATAGCGGACGTCGATCATATTACTACACTTTCTTCCGATAATGTATTAAGTTGATTATTTAAAAAATATATTAATCATCAAATATATAATATAATTAATTATGACACTTGGAATAAAATTTTTTAAAACATTTTATGAAAAAATACTTTTCTATATATGAAACGTTAATATATGTTTAATGTGATGAATCTCGTATAATTATTGCCATTTTTATATGTTATATATAATAAAAAAAATGCGTATAATATTTATTGATAATAAATTTACTACTGTGGAATTCGAATAGACGTCACGAATCACTGAAAAAAAAAGCGTTCTCAACGCCTAATTGATATAAATTGATCGAATGATAAGCGCAATAAAAAGTTTAAAAGCTTTTTAATGTTCGAACGATATCTCGGGTGTATTTATGAATAAATAATAACGCTAATAGACATTTTATATGATATTATTATTAATAAAATTTTCGATGAAAATCGAAAAAAATACACAAAATATGTACGGGTAATATTATATGAAGCGAAAGAAAATTATTGAATATTATTTTCATCTCTTGTCGTGTATCACGATTTATATATATATATATATATATATATATATATATATATATAATAAATTGTACGATATTCATTAACATTTTATTACGACGATAAATTAGTCGGTCGAGAGTTTGCAGTTAAAATTATATACAAGATATAAAACCGCCCGGTTTTATTGCGAAACTCGGTGACATAAATAACGACAATACATACACTCATTTAAAAAAAGGATATTACAATAGTAATTACTATGCGTAAATCACGTGTGCAATATAAAATTTATAACAAAATTAGATTATAATTTAGAATTATCACGTTTGAGCCGTTTGAAATATAAAATAATATGTAATGTACTATTGTGATAAAAAAAATAAGGTAAAATTGTCATGTAAAACTCCCGTGCATTAGACAGGCAGGTAAATGGTGATTTTTTTGCCTAGGTTGGTAGGACTGTCTATAAAATTTGCCAAGTATCGACTTTTTGTCAAAAAACTCGACTCATATCATTCTGCAATCACTGTATTCATCTGATTTGGTTCCGTGCGACTTCTGGCTATTCGGTAAACTCAAAGATCAATGTGGGAACGCCATTTTGACACGATTGAAAAGATAAAAACCCAATCGAAGAAAGTCTTGAAGGCTATAAAAAGGCTTGAAGACTGGAAAAAGCGAAAAAATAATTTACATTTTATAAACAAATTCTCCTTACTTTTTGATCACACTGTAATATATAAAAATAAAATGTAAATTTATACATGAAAATAGTTTTTTTTTGCTTAGTGTAATAAATACGAAATCAAAGATATAATAAATTTTATAGAACATAAAATAATAATATCGGAAAAATATATATAATATTTAATACAACTGGTTCACTTTCTCCGCACAAATTTTCCAAACATATTAATTATTTCGTGATTCGGCCATTAATTTTGTCGAAATTAATTCATTATTTGATTGATTTTCTAACGGCAACAGATTTATTTAGGTTCACATGAAAAATAATAGAATTATCAATCGGTATTTTCTTACATTATTAAATCGTTAATGTTAGCGATACGAATAAAAATTATTATACATTTTCAGTTTTATGAATATTGAAAAATGTATTTAAAATGCCAAGTTGTCTTTTAAGTATGAATGCCATTCTTGAAGAAAATTTCTGACTGACACCGCATCAGGGAACGTCATTCGAGTGACGAACGCGACCTTTGAGACCCTTCGGACCTCTGAAGATAGTACTGAAACCGCCTTTCTGTACTCGTAAACGTTATACATAATCGTAAGCGCAATTAACGAAAGTTTTTCTTATTTATTTTTTTTTGGACCATTCCAATTTTACGACGTTCTAACGGTTGATCGTTTATTCGTGTAAATAATATATATGTACGAAAATTATCTTGATCATGTCGGCTTTCACTGGCAAATCATGAATTTGTCAGATTAATTCCATACCATTTTTTTTTGAGTGGTTGTAATTTTTTTCCGTGTCAAAAAAGTTTTGATTTTTTTCTCACGCTCTATGAGTATGGTGAAATTCGATTTTTATTACTCTAAATATAAAATTAAAATTATAGTATAAAATTATTGAAAAAAAAACGATTTTTTAATTTAATTTATTTTGCATTAAAAATTCATACTTTAAAATCTGTGTATCAATAGTAGAATTGATCCAAATGAATCCAGTTTATGTATAATTATATATATATATATATATATATATATATATATATATATATATATATATATATTTATTACTGATAGTGTAATAAAAATATAAAAAAATAAAACGAGATTTAATTTTAATGTTAGACCAATATAATGATGAAAATAAAACGACGATTTAAATTTAAATAATCGGAACGGAAAAGGGGGGTCGACGCGAAAGTGAAACAATTAACCCCGGAACAATAAAAAATATATACAAGGTGCTCAAAAAAAAAAAATGAAATATCAAATTAATAATAATAATAATAATAAAACTAAGTCATATCGGTTTAATTAAATTTTATAGTTGTGTTGTGAACTTTAAACCGAGATAAGAAGTTCCTGCGAGTCGTGTTTAACAACGAAACCGTATAATAAAAAATTAGATACCGTTTCGAAACGTTCACCTGGTTAATTGCGGGTTATAGTTTTTTTTTCTCTATATTGTGCGTGCGTGAGTTTGTGTGTTCGTCTCGATTTTTCTTTTACGATCGTTTTTATTATTATTTTCATTATATATACATACATATATATATGGTATATATATATATATATATATATATATATATATATATATATATATAACGTCGGTCGTTATTTATACTGGCGGTTTTGAATTTACTTCGATATTTTTTTTGTAATCGATAGTTTTCAGAATTTTCGCGTGATCTTTCGTCACGATTTTGAAAAAGTTCTGAATTAGAGCAGTTTCAATATAAATATATATATATATTGAGAATGTCAAGGATATAAGTGAACATAACACTTAAGTAATTAAAAAGTGAGGTGAATTTTTTATTCATTCTATCAAATTAATTTCATCCCCTTCAAAGTAATCCCCGTCCGATAAAACACACTTTTGCCAATGCTTTTTCAGTCCTGGAAACAGTCGGAACAGTCTTTTTTCTGTATAGTCTACAAGACCTTATCAATTCAGTTTTTATCTATCCAATCTTTTCAAAACGGCGTCCCCGCAAAATCGCACGGTGCCAAATCGGACGAATACGGCAATTTTAAATGACAATTTCACCTTACTTTTTGATCAAAGCAGTATATGATTCTGAATTGTGTAACAGGAAAATTTATCGAAAGAAAGCAATCAATGTAATAAACGTGTATTTTTTTTAATGTTTCACATCCGCTATAGAAATTACATGTAAATTGCGAAACCCTAGGATCCGGGAGAGGTTGCGTTTTCTGTAACAACTTCGTGACATTATCGAGATCTTAAAGAGAGAGTGGCTAACTGAATTTGAACATCTCTGCATCAATCGACAATAAATTACATCCTCGCGGGTCACTGAGGTCATCGCCAATCAATTTACCACCGAGTAAACATGCCCTTTTCTAGAACGGACGTGAACTACATCTGGTTCGGATGCTGGTTCGACGCCCACGACGAGCGAAACTAGAATATATTGTCTTCAATATGTACATAATAATATATAAATCTAATTTTCATTTATAATAATTTCAAAACTTACGTATAGCGCATGGAAAAAAATCGTTACGACAAGAATCAAACACTCACCTGAAACAGAAAAAAAAATATATTTATATTTAATACAATACATTTACGACGCTGTCATTTATAAGGAGCGAGGTTTTCTAAGGGTTTTTCTGCGATCGACGTTAGATATGTACATATATATATATATATATTATTTATTTATTTTTTAATATTAAATCAGAAAACGTCAAAAGCGTCAAAAACAAAAACCCCCCTCGATGTCGAGATAACGCGAACGAGACGTGCATGGCATGTGTTAGGAGTTAAACACTTTTATATTATATTATTGTTCCTTGGCACACACATACACACACACACACACACACATAAACTGTCAAATTGAACACGCTGCGCTTCTCAAACGTTCGACGTTATCTCGATTTCAAAATGGACACAGTATATATATACTTTATTCAGCTAATGGGTTACATTCATTTCTGTATTACTATACTATTCTTTTTATGATCTACGATAAAGTTATAAAATATTTTGATAATAAAAAAAATGTATTATTTGATCGATGATAAAATGTGTGCATAAATTGCATATAATGGAATATAAATTTAATATTTTCAATAGGGATCGCATGCAAATTTTTCCCCTTTTCATATATATATATATATATATATATATATATATATATATATACATATATAAATTAGAAAAGAAATTGAACGTCGATATTTCATTCAATGTAAAACTGCATGAAATGGATGGACGACTTCGGTCTTCGGAAGAATTGTGTGTAACATGATCAAGAAGCGCCGATATGTGTCCGTCGACGCGGTTTGACGAACAACAGGAAACCGAACGTCAATCCTCAAGAAGGACGAATGTATTATGGCCACCGTTTCGAAGAAGACGATCGCCATTCAAAAACGAAGAATAAATAGTACACGTCGAGCAGAAATTTACAAGAACGCAGATAGATAAATCTTCAATTGCGACATTAAAAAAAAATATATTAAATAAGTAGAAAAATGCGGTTGCGGTTTGTGATGAGGTCCTGCACTATCGGTGGACCTATGGAATCCTATAATACTCATCGGATAGATCCGTTAGTGTGACGCTAACGAGTCATCAGTTTTCATTTTGTGGTCGTAAATCGCTGGAATAATCGACCTTTGACACGTTGTCGGTCGAGCAAATTCTCTAATCGTACTGTTTAGAAGTATGAATATTCCGCTGTGGTTATGAAGAATATACTATATATGTATATATTGTAAGTTCATACGAATATGATTGCAGTTGGTTAACATGGACATATCTATTATATGAGTTATTCTGACTTGGTCACGTATTGGATTAACTCTGTAGATTCAAAATTGATGTGTCAATGTAATAAAACAGTGTTACTACTGTGATCAAAAAGTAAGGTGAAATTATGATTTAAAACTTCCGCACATTAGGAAGGTAGATAAATTGTTTTTTTTCCTAGGTTGGTAGGATTGTCCATAACATTTGCCAAGGGTCTGTTTGAACTCTTGGTTCCTTTATCACGATAATGACTTTTTCGTCAAAAACTTGACTTATATCGTTTTGCAACCACTGTATTCGCCCGATTTGGCTCCGTGCGACATCTGTCTAATCGGCAAATTTAAAAGACCAATGAGGGGACGCTATTTTGACACGATTGAGGAGATAAAAACCGAATCGAAGAAGGTCTTGAAGGCTATACCGGAAAAAGACTATTCCGACTGTTTCGAGGACTAGAAAAAGCATTGGCAAAATTGCATTTAATCGGACAGGGATTTCTTTGAAGGGGATGAAATTGATTTGAAAAAATTAATAAAGAATATACATTTTATAAATAAATTCACCTTACTTTTTGATCACAGTGTTACTTTGTCTTTCATTCAATAAATTAATCTAATTTTATATATATTTTTTTCAACTTACATTTAAATTCTAAAATATAGAAGATGTATTATTTATATTTAAAACACAAAAATATGTTTATATATTTTGATAGTAAACTTTTATGTCTCTGGCATGTTGACGTTCGCATTTTGCGAATCGGTCATTTCGAATAACACGGCGTTAATGAAAGGGTTATCGGGTTCAAACAACCGCACACACGCTGATGATGCACTAACAAGAAGTCGACGATTCGCGAAGAAGACGGTTCCCATCGTTCGTCAGAATTATTATATTACATGTTTACTATAATCGAGATAGCGCCATTGCCGACTTATCTCGTCGTCGTGATACACCTTCGATCAATAATAATAATAAATCGAATTAAAAATAAATTCGAATCCGAATTTTGGATTCTAAGAAATTTTACGACCTTCGAAACTCGAGTTCGATTCTGTGTATTTAAATGAAAAAAAAAATATATCGGATTAAAAATAAGCGGAAAATATTATATGATTATTATGTCGGTAGCGCAACATTGGTTAACCGATAATTTTAGCGGATTAAATCGTATGATTGTAATGAAGAATTTTCGAGGTTATATATACGATCGTGTCTTTTTCTATTTTGTTTCGAAACGCCTTCGTTCTATTTCTTATATTAATAACGATCACTTTTCGCTGGGAAAATATTTTTTAGTAGTTCCGTAAGTGTACTTAAATTTTAATTTGTGAATTTTTAAATATCACTATAAAAATTGTATATCAATACAATTTTTATAGTGAAATTTAAAAATTAGCAATATTTAACGAACAAAATGAATGTTATAGACTTATTGAACAACTATTGAGCTCCGGTTATAGTTTGAGTAGGTTTTTATCGCGTATAAAGCCAGGTCTCAGTCATCAATCAGATGATATAAAAAAGGTTTACTCATAGACATATATATATATATATATATATATATATATATATATATATATATATATATATATATATATATATAGAATATGCGGACAGGTGTAAACTGGTTTCTTTATATTTACACTCGTATAAATATGTATTGGATCCTTTGAGTCAATGGATGCAAGTGCAGAACTTATTCTTTCTGAAAGTATTAGAGTAATCGCTTACCTAAATTATATTTAATCGTCAAGTTAATAGGAGAAAACTGTCTTTTAAAAAATATTCAATCCGTATACTTGATACATATTGCGTCATCTGCATACTAAGATCATCTTTTTTTTTTTTGTTTTGCTACTAGACTTGTGCGTGGGACGTGACGACCACTTGTCGTTCTTTTTTTACTATTGTCAGTAAAAATGTCACAATTAATTCGATTTCCATCGAAACGAGACGTGTGTCATGAACTTATCTATTTGTTAACCCTTCCTCTCTGTCATATGGTCTCTGTGAATCGTAAACGCAGTGACGCAAAAGGTTTATAAAACGTTCAATTCGTTTCCCACACGCGATCGAATGAACAAAATCTAATTGCATAACAAATGTCCGCTTTCAACGTAGATAATGTCGCCAAACGACGTTACAAATGTTATAATTAGTTTATCTGCGGCTTAATTTAGATGGGATTTAAATGCGAGAAATTTAGATTTGAATTATACATGTATATAAAGTGGTACCTTGATATGCGAGTGTTTTGAACGATGTTTCGCTGTGAGATGAGAGCAAAATTTGAGATAAAAGGAATCGCATACTACATCTTAATCTCTACATGGAAGAAGCTTTGGCCTGAGGTTGTAGCTGAAAGGGCCTTCGAAGGAATAGAAACCGAAGTGTCAATCATACAGGATATTGTTTCTTTGGGAAAATCCGTGGGTCTGAAGGTGGATCAAAGAGATGTGAACGAACTCGTCGAAGAACAGTGGTTAAACAAAAAATTGGTTTTGAAGAGAAGCCAGAAATGGAGGAGGTTACTTTATAAAGGAGATATAAAGGATATCTTGGGAATGTTGGAGAAAGTTGTAGAGTTGGTGAATAAAAATCAACTCGAAAAAGTTGCAACTGGTCGTACATCGGAGCTGTTCAACGAAACTTTCCTAACTCATTTCTCCAATATCCTAAAAGGGAGAAAGAACCAAACCTCTTTGGATAGTTTTTTTAAACGATTCTTTTTGTAAATACATTTTTTTTATTCAAAAACACTTAACAAAAACGATCGAGTTGGTATTTTGGGAAATGGAACGGATTAATGGCATTTTAATTAATATCAATTGCTCTGAGATTTGACATACGAGAAAGATTACGAAACGAATTAAACTCGTATGTCGAAGCACCACCACTGTATATATATTGCAACAAAAATAAAAATATTACTGATGCTGACGTCATAAATTATAACATAACGCATAACGCAGTGCCGTTCGATTTGTACGCTCGTGCTTTCGTCCGATTAACGGCACAATAATATGGCGAATTTCTAAGAAATTTTCCCCTTGTAAGATATATATATATATATATATATATATATATATATATATAATATTTAATATCGAACATAAAATAGTTTATGATATAATTTATATATACCATATATATATATATATATATATATATATATATATATATATATATATATATATATATATATATATATATATATATATATATATATATATATATATATGATGGCGAAGATAATTGGCGCTCTTCTTTAACGTCTTAATTTTCAACGGACACACGTGAACTTTCGCAAGATCTTTTCGCTTTTTGAGATCATAGTTTATGAAGATTTTTTTATTGCGTTTTTTTTTGCACACGTATTCTCGACGGGATATATATATATATATATATATATATATATATATATATATATATATATATACGTGTATAAATAAAATTGTGAAATGTTACGAGATTGCTTTCATGAGTTTTGCAGGAGAGCGTGAAAACGACAATTCGTTCTGGACGAAATGATGATGGAACGCCGCCGTTTCACGGTTAAACTTAGATTCTCACAAAAGTCATTTTCAAAGTTCAGTATATATATATATATATATATATATATATATATATATATATATATATATAAATTTATTTATATTTATCAGGTTCGAGTGTTCAAAAATCCAAATGATTCTTGCAATATAATTTTTAATAAATTAATATATTTCCGCTTGATATGTCAAATATTCTAGAAAAGGGACGACCAAAGTAATTTGAATGTATAATATGTGACTTTCGATAAATTTACCCGAGTAAAAATTATCAAAAGTAGTAAAATAAATGTGTATATTTTAAATAAATATTTTTTTTGTAAAAAAATACGTATTTAATTGTTTGTGGCTTGCCAAAAATTTCAAATTTTGAAAAATGCCTCGGACTATCAAGTAGCTTATCTACCCCTGCTTTAAAATATGTAACAATTAAGTGTTAAACGTAATTCGATTCGAATATTCCTTTCAATAAAATTAAAAATTAGATTTACTTTTTTATAGATGTTGACATTAATTTTTCGAGTAATTAATTGAAATTGTCATTTAAAGCTTCGGACATTAGGAAGGCCGGTAAATTGTAATTTTTTCCTAGGTTGGTAAGACTATCTACAATATTTTCGAAGCGTCTGTTTATCAAAAGGTTTAATTATTTCCCAGTTACATAGTGTTTTTAAAACTTTCGGTTCCTTCATCATAATAATACACCATTTTATACTGCATTGGTTGTTCGCAACTTTTTTGTTAAAAATTTCACTCACATCGTTCCGCAACCACCGTATTTGCCTGATTTGGCTCCGTGCGATTTCTGACTCCTCAAAAAACTCAAAAGGGCAATGCGAGAACGCCGTTTTGAAAAGATTGAGCAGATAAAAACCGAATTTAAGAAGGTCTTGAAGGCTATACCGGAAAAATACTATTTCGACTGTTTCGTGGACTGGAAAAAGCTTTAATTACTTTGAAGGGGATGAAATTGATTTAGAAGAATATATATAGAATTTACATTTTATAAACAAATTCACCCTTACTTTTTGATCATAGTGTTATATATATTTATATACAAGTGTGTGTGTGCATGTATGAAATAATAAACACAATGACGTAATAAATCACGACAATTGGAACGTTGAACATGGCAAAGTGTCGCCGATAAATCGTGCGAAAACGCGTTGTGTCGGACACTTTGGCCGCCGCCAGTCGTCCGTTTCCATTCACAAAGGGCACATGTTTACGACCGATCGACACGTGTTATCGTCGATTGTCAGGCGTTTCCAAACGAAGGGCGCGTCCTCCGTGAACCCTTCCTTTTTCGACACGCCAACGTTGCCCCGTTTCTATGCTAAATTCGCCCGATGACCGACGGGGCACGAACGCCTCAAATATTATTTATCACGGGAGTGGTTTAAATGTGATCATTCATGTTATATTGTTTCAGTTTTAATTGTTTAAAAGACCTTCTTGAAAATTTATATTATTTTTTTACATAACACTGTGATCAAAAAGTAAGGTGAATTTATTTATGGTATAAAATGTATATTCTTTATTAATTTTTTCAAATCAATTTCATCCCCTTCAAAGTAATCCCCGTCCGATTAAACGCAATTTTGCCAACGCTTTTTCCAGTCCTCAAAACAGTCGGAATAGTCTTCTTCCGACCTTCAAGACCTTCCACGGTTTGGTTTTTATCTCCTCAATCGTGTCAAAACGGCATCCCCGCATTGACCTTTTAAGTTTTATGAATAGCTAGAAGTTGCACGGAGCCAAATTAGATAAATAAGGCGGTTGCGGAACGATGTGAATCAAGTTTTTGGCAATAAAGTCGCGAAGAACCAATGCAGTATGACATGGTACATTTTCATAATAAAGGAATCAAGAGTTATAAAAACACATGTAAACCGGATATAATTAAACCTTTTGACAAATAGACTCTTGGCAAATATTATCGACAGTCCTACCAACCTAAGAAAAAAATAGAATTTATTTGACTTTCTTTAATGTTTTAAATAAAAATTTCACCTTACTTTATGATCACAGTAATATGTTATCAAAAACGGCACATCTCAGCGGACCGCAACTTTTATCTAAATGATTTTTTTTTTTTGATATTTTTAACTAAAAAAAATAATATTTAAAAAATACAATGTTACATACAATGTATGGAATGTTTATTGTCGGGTTTCGCGTTTGACCGCGCGTTCAAATCTCTAGTATTTCACGTTGTGGGTTTTCTTTTTGTTTTCATTACGGAAAGCGCGCAATGTTCGTTTTTCGACTTCTTTCGCACAAGTCGACCCCGACCACTGTTTACACTGAGTGAAGAAAGCGTGACCGAAGGCAACAACAACACGAGTGTAAAATGGTGGCGTGAGCATGTAATAAGGGTTGAGAGCGAGTCGTGGCCTCTGAGAGATCTTTCGACGAAGACGCGTCTGATATCGCCTTTGAGCAGAACGAAAATGGCACAGGTGTCGATGCGAAAGGTTTTTAAACCATAACAATAAAATATCACAAACGTAGATTTTTAATGAAAATCAAATAATATAGTGTTGCGGAATAGTTTTAATTAATGTATCCTACACGTTCGTTATTATTTCTCGTATAAGCCTATATGTGGTATTATAAAATATGATATATATATATTAGCCGGCGGCGTAAATTCAACGTATTAAATGCGATTAACAATTACGCTAATGCGGTTTCGGTTCACTAAGAAGTGCAAAAGCTCGGCTTCAACAAAACGCACGACGACGATAATGATTTATTAAAAGAGGCCGCCGTTGCCGATGAAGGTTTTCCTTTTTTTAATAATTCGCTCACCGGCGCACGGCCATATTTTACGGTGCGTGTAAATTAAATTCAATAATATATAATGTGAATAATTAACATTAGCAAATGAAACTTTTGCACTTATAATTGCGACGGTGAACGATAATTATAGGTGACTTTTTATATATATATTTTTGTTTTACATTTAATCAAAATTTTAAAAATTAATATTTTTTGAAATTATATTTAAAAATTAAAGATTAATATAATAATGGAAAAATTACATATCAATTATTTTTTTCTCATATTTCAGTCACTAAAAGTAAAAAAAAGTATAGGAATCGTTCTCAATACAAATATATACAAAACTAACACACTTTGATCAAAAAGTAAGGGTGAATTTGTTTATAAATGTGAATTCTTCATTTATTCTTTCAAATCAATTTCATCCTCTTCAAATTAATCTCCGTCCGATGAAACGCACTTTTGCCAACGATTTTTCCAATTCTCGAATAGTCTTTTCCGATATAGCCATCGAGACCTTCAATTCTGTTTTTATCTCCTCAATCGTGTCAAAGCGGCATCCTCGCATTGACCTTTTGATTTTCTTGAATAACCAGAAGTCGTACGAAACCAAATCAAGCAAATACTGTTGTTGAAAAGAACCAATACAGTATAACAACTTAAGAGTTTTAAAAATACTACGTAAATCGGAAATAATTAAACCTTATGACAAACAGACGCTTGGCAAATGTTATAGACAGTCCTGCAAACCTAGGAAAAAAATTACAACTTACCTGCCTTCTTAATTCTCTAATAATTTTCTGTAATTGTGATGAAATGAAAAAAAAGGCAAAATTAAAAAGAACAGAAAGTTTCGGAACACGAGGGGCAATACGATAGTAAAGCCTCTCACGAATTACCGAGTGCACCAAAGCGAATCCCGATGAAGAATCTCTCGGTTGGGTTCGGCAAGGGAATTAAATCCGAAACGAGCGTCACGTACGAAGAAACCCCGTGTATATATACATATATATATATTGTATATATTGCATTGATATAAATTGCACGTCTACTTAGTTACGACAAGCAATTTAATACGCGACTCGTTACCTAACGTAATGGTGCCTCTTATCTCCAATGCGCGATGGCGAATTATTAGCCCAAAGAAGTTTTTCGACCTCTCATCTCGCTGCATATGTCGTGTGCTCGATAAAAATCGCCTTCACCGCTCCGACGTACGACGTGCTGCGAATTTTCGACGCGACGCAATTAATATGCGCCTTGATAATATTGATGTATTTATAATCAACGATTTCATTCTATTTATAAAAAGTGTTCACATTTTTCAAAGAATTAAATATGAGCGATGCCGAGATTTCTGCATCACTACGTAAAATATACATTATGCATATAGTGTGTTTTGTAAGGTCGTGACCCTTCGGACGATTTGAGAAGCTGTGCTCTCGCACTCGATCTCACTGTCAAAACTGATGGATGTTGGCTTCAACTATGAGGATTGATGCTCACGCTCGTATCTTCCAACATTTCTAGACTGTGCTCACAGTTGCACGCTCTTATTTACATTGTAACGTTTGCTTATACTATATTCAACCTTTGAATTTTTAAAATAAAAATATATATATATAAATATGTAATACACCGAAACATTAATTTGCGTCGTTTTCAAAATTGCGTCGCCAATTAATTTTCGTCATTTCAGAATTGCGTCGTTAAAATTTCGTTTTGCGTTATTAATTTTTTTAATGCTTAATTTCAAATTTTATGTAAAAATGAAGAGTATATCGATTTGTATTTGTAATAGAGACTCTTGTGAATAATGTTTGTGGTGTTTTGTTTTTTTTTCTTCTTCCGGTCCCAATTAACGACGCAAATCGAAGTTTTTGGTGTATTTGTAGCAATATCGCAAGTTTTAAAAACCACAGCATTTGTAATGGCGATGTGTTACCGCAAAATTGCTTTGAATAACTGTTAGAAACAGTACTTAATTGCGAATAATAATATCACGGTAGAGAAAATCGACGACGTAAGAAGGGATGTTGTCGATATTTAAATCAAAATTTTTTAACTTTATATAATAGAATTTTTGTTAAAAGCGATCACAAGAATCTGCACCGTTGTTGTTCATGAACGGTTCTCAAAAAAGCAAAGATAACCAAAGTAGGAATTCTTTGTCGAAGAAGCGTGAGAGTTGTAAAATAGCATATCTATCAGAAGAAGTACGCCGTTTGGTATTTTGTGTGTGTGTGTGTGTGTGTAAGTATTTAACTGGCATTAGGAGAATTTAACGTCCGACTTCTTGTGGCATGCCGGTTGTTACAATGGATGCGAAAATTAACATGTGCATATCATTATCGGCAAATCAGGAGCAGGGCAAAAGGCGAACTAAGGTGCGAGAAGAAACGCTCACGACCTGCTCCAAAGCAGAGGAGAGATCTTCATCGGAAAACAATGGCGAAAACACCACGAACAGTTCAAATAATAACGGTTACTACACCATACCAACAACTGCCACTAATCTTAATAGATCTTTTTGACCGAAAAAAATATATATATATATATATGTATATATATATATATATATATATATATATATATATATATATATATATATATTTATATTCATCTACGCAGTTATGAATGCCTATACTATACGACTCAACAGATAACGTAAATACTGAAAATTTCAGTTAACACGTTCGCGGACACGCGAAATGTGACGTGGGCTCAAAAAAAACACACTAATTTTTAATATGTATTTCGCTTCATAATGTTGCATTTAGTTATAATTTGTAAAAAAATCTTTAAATTTTTAACCGTTTCGTCCTACGTCAGAGTAATTTCTTAGACGGCTATAGCCGTTTTGTCAGTGAATGTGTTAAATTCATTGATAAATGCTAAATTTCTTAAAAAGTTTAACTATATAGTCAAAATGGTAATTCATCAATACAATTAAAATACACATTTCTCAGATAAATAAAATTAGAATTAATTAACGATATCTAACATTAGAAATATACAGTTATTAAATTTATATAAGAAATTATTCATTTATATTTTAATAAAAAAAAAATCTAAAAGTTTAACATGGAGTTGTCCATTCAATTCTTTAAAAAATAATGTAAAATTTCCAACAACTTAAATTCAGATCACAATTCCAATAGGATTTATTTTACACAATTAAAAAAAATAACTCAAAAAAAAATATTTTTTTTTAGAATTCAATATAAAAAGAATTGAACAAATCTTTACATTAACGTTAATTCGCTGTAGTCAAGAGAAAAATATCGATCATCGACCGATGATGATTTGAAATTAACGTTACTATTTTCGCGTATAAATCATCGATGATTGATGAATAGACGAAGATACGTATCTTGAAGTTCACTAATGTGAAATAATGAATTTAACTCGTTGCCACGACACGTAAAATACGAATCAATTAATTATCGTGTAAAATATATATATATATATATATATATATATATATATATATATATATATATATTATTTATTTTATATACGCGCACTCGTCGACATAACAGCTCGTGTTTACAATGTAAATTTATTTACGTTGCGTTTTTAACGATAGAAAAACAAATTTCTTTCAAATTGACGATCGTTGAAATTAGTTTTGAGAACTCTTTATATAAAAATGATAACATCAACATTCAAATTTCATCAATTATGATGCAATTTGTTAAGTTCATTTGAGACCACACATGACAACGCTTAAATTAATAATAAATTCGAATAATTTCAATATATTATACACATGTTTTTGACGTTTAATAATGATACAATGGACTCTGGAACCGAAAAACGTCTGGAAACCTTCTTTGGAAGAATGATAACTATAATTTGGACCGACAAAGTAGAAAATACGGTTTTGGAGAAAATTTATTAAACTCTAGAAATAATTAAAACAATTAAATTGAGGAAAATGCAACACCTCGGCCACATATTGAGAAATAAAAAATATAGACTTTCTAGATAATTTTGGAAGGAAAAATTCAGTCAAAAATATTGATAGAAAGATGTCAAAATTTATGACTTGAAGATCTTCATCGTTGATTTAACTGTTCCTCAATAGAACTCTTTCGAATGGTTGTGTCGAAAGTTTCTTTAGCCTTATGAAGAGACTACACATGCTTGAATGTCATTATATTATTATATCAGATATAAAAAAGATAAAACTATCGTCAATACAAAGTTCATTCTTCCGAAACATGGCTATATATATATTGCCGTATCCGTTGCTAATATGTCCGTCATAATGCCATATTCGGATCGATAGTAAAATCGGACGATAATAAAAATATATATATATATATATATATATATATATATATATATATATATATACACAATTACATTCCAATTAAAATCGACATTCGATCACCATTCGGCACACAGATTCTTTTTAAATTTTAATTAACTCGAATGTAACATCCGACTAGTGTTTAATGCCCGTTTTATTGTCTCGACACGTAGACATTATCTGGTGGCTCATTACGCGAACCGAATTGTCGGCAACGTTTAAAAGGTCAAAATCGTAAATATAATTAAAGATTTTATATATATATATATATATATATGTATGTGTGTGTGTGTGTGTCACTGTAACTGAAGTCCAATGTGTCACGAATGCAGTGGCAATACGACAACAGTAACAAAAACAACCGTGTAAACGGACCTCATTAGGCAGAGTGAGGACAATCAATGTGGAAAGCGTTGAAAGTTCAGCAAACGTCACCACCGACCGAGCCAATTCCCGTTGGATTATATTGCGATTTTGTGTCGGAAAAGAAGCCTCTTTTCCCGGTTAAAAGATGTGTGTGTGTGTGTGTGTGTCGTCTAATTAGCCTCCGAAGAGGCGAGGTCGTGACGCGCGACTCGAACCCGATGGACAAATGAATCGACGTTCGAAATCGCAACATTGCACTATTAAAAAGGGCTCGTTCTAACTTAAAATGCCAATTGATGCCTTCGTTGTTTTTGCTTTTCAAAAATATACTTCCAAATATATATATTCAATAATTGGTCAACGTGT